>JASTWP010004269.1:600000-892071 GCA_030770255.1 Temnothorax ravouxi
GGTCCCATTTAACGAGGTAAAAGGGAGGTTAAAGGGAAGGGTTAAAGCGCGTCCATGACCCAGCGATATCTTGAGACGCGCGAGTGGCGCGTCATGGCGCGCAGGTGGGTTGCGACGTCGTGCCGGTCATGCGGGTGTAAGTTAATAGCAAGACAGACACACACGTAGCGCCCGTCAGTTAATAAAAGCCGGGCAATAAAAGCTCTCTCCTCGTCCTTCTCCTGCCCGTCCTTCACCCGGCGATTGAAACACCCGGCGCGTTGTAAAATATATATATATATATAATATATAATACGGGGGAGAGGGATATTTTACCCCGTCGAGCGCCGGCCGCGTACGTGCCGTTTTCGATACTAATTCTCGCTAAAAGCTTTACGGCCGCGCTCGTGTGACTTTGATACCGTCACCATTATTATTTTGCGTAAAGCGGAAATTTACGGGAATATTTCCGCGTTGGCGCGCTTTTACGATTATTAGCGCGTTTCCCGGAAATATTCCCCCCGATTTTCATGAACGCGATTCGTTCCCTTCGACTCCACTCTCCGTGTCGTCCGTTGCGTTTTCGCGATCCAAGAATATCAGCGAGATTCTCTCGCTGTGGACGAGTGACACCATTTATTGACATCGCGTGAGTGATATGCTAGAGATTCTAGCGCGCGATTCTAGAATCAGTATACGGGATAATAAGCCGGGAATTATATCAGTTCTGACGCGTTTAGATCGCTGCAATAACAAACTCTATGAGAATAGAATGAGGAGAATTCAACTCGAGAACTAAATTGTTGGAATTATTGAACGCATAAATTGTTCGCGGATATAGAGCAACTGCGCGTTACAATAAATAATAGTCGCGATTCGCTATCTTATTTTATTTTTATTTTTTATAATTGAATACCAAAACTTTACATCATATTTCGTATACATGTATGTAGTACATACGTTATCTATATAAACCCGTTTGAAGTTATCTATACTTGTCTAATTTAAATAATTTACGTATGCACATTTTGCGTGAAAATATTAGTTAAGGCACTCTTCTTTTTAAATGAGTCTCCGACGCATTCGATATCTAATTAAGAGAAACTAGTTTTCTAGACGTTCGGAAACCGCATTCTCCTATTGGATATCGAATGCGTTCCGAGAATCACAAAAAACGAACGCGACTATCTTCACGTCAGTCACGCGTCACGCGTTTTATTCTGAAACGAAGGCGTCAAGTCAAGCGGTAGAACGCGAGAGGACAGGATCGACATTCGGAAGTCGTTTCCAATCCGGAATTTCGAAACCGAGAATCTACCCACGTCTCTGAGTCTGCGTGACAGATCCTGGAAAAAAAAGCAGGTGACAAAAAGTTTCTGTTTGTCGCAAAATTTCCAAGTTTCCCCGCGCGCGCGCGCGCGTGCGGCCGATCTCTCTTCCGCGCCGATAAATCAACGGCGAGACGCTCTCGGCCACCCGCCAGGACACCGGTTTCGCGGGAGAAGGCGTCAGTTCTCGCGGAAAGAAATGCACTTTGCGCCTCGCCGTAGGACCCCGGCGAGGCCGAGATCGGCCTCGCGCAGTTTTCTGGCACGGGGACAGGAGAAGGAGGAAAAAGGAAGGAGGAGCAGCTGTTTCCAGGCTGGTCGGGGCCGGAGCCGGAGCGCCGGCGGCCGGAGGCCGGAGCAGCGGTGGCGGCGACGGCGCGGCGGACCGGCGGCGAACTTCAGTCGGTTCAGTGAGTTCAGTGTTCAGTCTGGTTGCGACCGTCGCGCGTTGAGGTTGCGTCGTGTTGCGTCGCGACCGAGTCGATCCGTTTATCGTGTGGCGGTATCGCGTCGTTCCACCGCCACGTGCATTCGCGCTCGTTTCTGGTTCTCTCCCCCCCCTCCTCCCCTCCCGCCGATCGGCGCGTCCGAATTTCACCGGATCGAAGTTCCGCGTCACCGGAAGACGAGAAGAGACGCCGCCGTCGGTCGTCGTCGAGTTCGAAGTTCGGGGAAGCAGCGTTGTTGCCGATGAAAGTCCGAGATCGCTGGCTGGATCTTCTCTGTGTATAAGTAAGTCTTTTTATTTCCCCTTTTTTTCCCCTTTCTTTTTTTCCTCGCGGACAACCGAACCCGCTGGTATACGTACGCGCGCCGCTTTGCGTAATTGTTATTCAAAATGCGAAACGCTCTCTTTGTATGTTTATCGTTAACGGGGGTAACGTAGTCGAGTAAAGTGTGCCGGTTCTGACATTGATATATGTATGTGTACGTCACTTAAGTTAGACGCGACGACCGACGCTTTGAATTTGAATCAAGTCGCAATTTCGAGAGTATTTTTACCTTCTTCCGCGACCCAAGTTATTTTCGATCTAAATTATTCGTGCGTCGGTTATATTAGATATTCCCTTATTTCGACGCGTTACTCCCGCAATTGTAATTGTTTCTAACATTTGACAAAAGGCGATTTATGGCCACGCATTGTCACGATCACACTATCCATATAATATGAAGAAAGGTTAATAGTATTGTTAACACTAGACAACCGGCATTATTTTAGTATATATATATAGACATCCTATATAGACAATTTCGAAATTAAAGAAAAATAAATTGACACATATATGTATAATTATTTTTTTATCTCGACAAGAGTCCACATAAATTCCAACAAAAGCACAATCATTTCTGTAATTTAAAACAAGAAATTTAAGAAATTTGAAATGTGACTTTGCTGGCTTTTTCTAAACCTCGCAGCTGGAACGGATGTTCCTCTTCCTTTGTCGATTTGATGTCAAATCGAAAACTGTCGACGGAGTCTAAATTCTTTCACGCGTACTACCTATTGTTTTTTTCTCTTTCGTCTGCGAAACGAATCGTGCGAAACGAATCGTCCGGATTCGTAGTATCCAATTGTAAACATCGGCGGAGCAGTCATAAAAAACCGGCGCGGCCGACACATGTCAATAGACGCAAATAGACGTTACGGCCAAGGATCGTCGTACGAGGAACCGAACGCTCGTATGATGTTCCCTGGAAACTTTCAAACACTCGAGAAACATTTTCCAAACCGGAAGGAAACTTCGATCGCCACATTCGCCACGTGTGCGAAGTTGCGATGTGATCACACGGAAATCTTCACATTATTAAAATTGATTTTCTTACTCGCCAAACAGAGCCACGAATCACGTGAACAAGCGAAAAGATAGTTGCATCGCGATTTAACACCGCGATGATTTAACACTGTGCCGGTACATCGGAGCGTATGCGTAGCCGCGACGTATATTTATATATATTTATTCAATTCGTTGATACTGAATGACTCGAGACGAGGATTTGTCCCTCAAATCGATTCGATACGCATTCAAACGACCGATTTGTTCAGTCTTCTATCGTATCGTGATCATATTGTAACTTTCCATAAATTTTAGACTATAGTTAAACTTGTCCCTAAAAAAAGTTCTACTATTTTTTTAACGGGAGATGAGAGATTGGTTTAAACGGTCGCTTGTTGTCGCTTGTTGCTGATTGTTGTCGAAGTTTATGTGCATACAAGCGTGAGTTATACGCGTGAAATCCATTCGAAGGGAGCAAACGCACAATGGTGTAATTGTCGTAATACGGCTTTTGTGCACAATAGGGTAATTGAATGTATGTACGTACATGGTTTGAAGTCGCTAAATAAATTTCGCTTGATGATATTATACGCGAAATTAATTATTTATTAACGGTCGCTCTTTCATTTTAGCCATGTGATCGAGACAAAATATATTTTTCACGTGATCCAGAGTCCAGAGTAGCGTTGCATTTTAAAAATTAAATAACTCTTGAAGTCTGGAGAGTGCATCTAAATTTGTATTGCCCTTTGGATTTCGTGGCAACTTTCGCGGAAAGTTTCGACATTAATAATTACTTGCGGTATTGACATACGAACGTCGCAGAAGAAGAACGCCAATAAGACGGAATTCGCGGGAGGAATCAATAAATTATTCGACCAAGAAACGGAGAATGAATAAAAACTATAATAATTATTTGTGTGAATATGTACCAACGATCTATATATCGCTGACACCCACGTTTCACACCTAAGACTCGATGGCATGATTAACGACTCATTGTGCATTCATACAACAAGGTTATTTATCACAAAGTTTTTCTCTCTTTTTGTTTTTTTTTCCGGACACCTGCATAAACCAACACGGATTCATTGTTCACATTAGTGTCGGTCTCTCACAGTTGAACAGTGCACAATAACTATTATTTCATATGTGAGTTAAAAGAGTAAAATTAGTAATCACGAAACTTAAACACTTTGTGGAATGTGAATCGTGCATGATCTAACGCGACTGATACGTTCTCCACTAACGCATTCTCGCGATATAAATAACTCTCATAATTTAATTATATAGCCCGTAATATTTTTCTCTTGGGAGATTTTGGCTTAAAAAAGATACGACCTTGATTCTTTTTTGCTGAATTTTTTTATATGAATTACAATATTACATCTCTCCGAATGTGGAAATATAAATTCGCTGCTAAGCAGAACTTGATGAGATCCGTTTTTCCACATATGTCAGATTTAAACGATACGAGATTTTTTTTGACAACGAGAGGACACAAACATTAGAACAAGCTCGCCGCGCGAATTTCGCGACTCGTCTCGCTCGTTCGCATGCTCGTGAAATACTCTGGTTCTTCTATTTCCGGCGCGAGGAAGCCGCGGCGGCAATACGGCCGGGTGGAAAATTATTTCGCGTATCATTTGAAAGGGCCAAAAATAGATCCGTGACGGAAGGCACGCGAGCACAAAGGTCCGTATAAATCACCGTGAGTGCTTTCACATCCGCGCTATTCATTGCGGGGACCTGTCTCGAGGATCCACGGATTCGTCCTGCCGCGCGCCGATGTATCGGGCGAATAAACGTAGCCGCGGTTTTCCGGCAAACTATTTTGAAGAGCCCTTTAATGGTTCGGGCCATTGTTACGGTTACAACACGCTAGAACTCATATTAATAAGCGCGCATGCGAGAGAAAGCAGAAAAAGAAGAGCCGCGCTATGTCTGCTGGCAATCGATTTGGATTTAATTTGACATATAGCTTCAGTTTTGTAATTACCGCGGGATGGATCTGTATTTTCGGAAGAATTATGATTTAAATTTTGATCATTGCATACGAAATTTCATTGCGCGAAGCTGCTTCTTTCAATTTCAAAAAATATTATAATTTGATAAGATAATTTTTATGTATTAAAATATTTTTTTATTATGAAAGGAAATGTGTAGTGAGATTACTCCGAAAGTATCATCGCACATTAGTCTTAATTAAACGAAATTCTCTCGTATGTTACGACGTATATAAGATAATATAAACTATTTTAGACCACTTTATCTTACTAAGACTTTATCTTTCTTAATGGAAAGAAGAGAGCTCAGTAGAAGAACAAGAATAAAAATGTTCCTTTGTATATTTTCTCATATATATTTTCTTATTTTATATTTTGTGTTCTTTAATGCGTTTTTCAAAATGTTATCGATGTGTCAATATGCTATTGTTCGCATGTCTTGTACGAGCTATCTCTCTCAGGTTATAAGTAAATGATTTCTTGTGTATCCATTTATCTATTTCCAAATCTGATAGTGACATACGGAAAAGCGCGCGATACATTTGTCTCGATTTAGGCGAAAATGGAGGTTCGTGGTCAAACGTGAATCTCACTGCTTCCGAAATTGGTGATATGAAAACCTACAGATTTATCATACGCTGCACCGGCAGTAAATTTGCATTCCATTCTCTATTGAATATCTGTGATATTAATCTCCAACGGACTGGAACTCATTGGTGTTATATCGATTCAATATTAATCGGGAGAGCTGATCCAAATATGGAATAAATTCGTAAAATCCGGGTCACATGCGCGACATTCTAAGGTATCATGCTTGATTTAACATTAATATTTGGCGCGACTTCGATGCCGCGTGTCTCGATTGTGTGCAAATATAGGACGAATCGTTTATAGTTATTGTTGGCATCTTAAGCGTATCCTTGAACGTTTTCTATTTTAGTTTTGATATATAATTTAACGTGTCCATTGATTTATCATATACGTCCAGAATACAAACTAATTTAAATAATGATAGTAGCTATATAAAAATCCATTTTGCACATGTGCCATTTATAATTTTACGTATTACACGTATCACAAATGTTATATATCATGATAGAATTACTTATTATTGGATAAGAAAAATAAAAACGTCTTGATGGATTTTATATAGTTTTTTTCGTATATTTAACTAGAAATTTTTCTCTTTATACTTTATACCTATTTAATTATTCTTATATATCTATATTCGTAACGAATTTAAATTTAATTAAATTTAGATTAACTTTAAAATAAAATCTTTTACAGATCTTATTATTCGCGCAATATTACATAATAATAATAAATATCTATTTATTAACATTCATAGAAACAGAGTAACTGCGGAAATCTAACTCTATAATTAATGCGGAAAATGTTTCTTTTGTAGTACACCTAACAGGAATATAAGTTCAAAGTTCAAAGAACGGTAACACGATAAAAAAATATCGATATAAGAAAACAATCTTCTTTAGTATAAGTACGAATTTCTCATTGTGGACGTTTTATTCCACTTTATTCGGCAAACTTGTCACGTAGTATTGCTGTAGTTTCGAAGGAACATTGACCCGGAGAATTTTTCAAAAGATTTGTCCGATATACCAGTCACAGAATTAACTTGTTCGTGAATTCGCTCAGGTAAAATTCCACCAGCCGCATTTTTGAATGATTGGAATGCAAAGGGGGGATACAATGGGATCCACCTTTTCTAAAAATATCTTGCGAGAAGACCAATTATTCGATTTTATTCTCAATGAATGATATCGCGATTCTTTTGGATTATAATATATTAGTAGCAATGATACGTGTATTTTTTGTGTCACTTTAATATATACAGCGTCACCGTTCAGCGATCGAAACTCGATAACCAATTTGAACTGATCATTATTTTTTATCTATTTACTATTATCCTGTTCACACTTTTTTGCTTCTTTTAATTGGATTACGATTTATTGTTCCTCCGAATGGGCGCACTAATGTTGCGTGTGATTTTTATGCATTCTAGCATTCTTTTCTTCTGCCTGCTTAGATATTCCACGTACATTTCACACATTTTACACATTTGCACCGCGCGCGTCTGAGCCTGCCGATCATCCATTTATCATATACGCATATATTGATTCTCTTGACAACAATAAAAATTCGCTATTATGACTTTAAAAAAATATGGTAAATTAAATAATTCTAATTTTTGGAAGTGTGGGATTTTGCACTTGTTTGCCTCAAATCGAAAAAAAAAACAAATTATAATGTAGAGTCATAATGTGTCAGACGCGCGTGATTGACCAGATCGAATTTGGATTTTTTTACTTTTTGGGCTGCTATTCTGCGTAACCATGTCATTGCAAAATCATACAGAACTTAACGATATATACTTTTTCGCTTATCTATTTACGTATTACAATTCGATCAGTCAAACAAAACAACAGTCAAACATTTATTTTCGAATTTTCCTTATAGTGCTGTTTTCATAAAAATACTGCAAATGTCGCACGATGCAAAATTAGCAATCAATGACGTCTTTGCACATAGTCGAGCGCAAAATTGCAGCTTGTGCATGCCATTCACATGTATGTGGTATGCGAAGTATCGCCTATATCTGCGGTGTCTTAAACTTTTTACTGCAAATGTACATACATGCCTCTTATAAATATAACGACATAGTTGTCACGAGTTACGATCCTGTAATGTTTCTTTTTTTTCCTTATTAAGAAAACCGGATTTAAGTTACGTTTAGTAATTCCGTATTCTCATAGAAATTACCTTATTATAATATATTCAATACATGGTTAAATAGAAAATATTTTTGTCCCCGATACGTATACAATAATGGCGTTTGTAGCACATGGGTTAATGTGCAGAATATGTACGTTTATTTGAAAATATGCGTAAGACGCTTGTGTATACGAGAAACAGATTTATGTCGACGTACCAAGCAGAAGTAATCTATTTGGGACCCCATAGTCATATATTTCTTCTTGGAGCAAATATCAGACGGTACATTAGGCATAGAAACGTTAGATATATTACGTATGACTTAGAATTACTCGCGACATTTAAGTCTCCATAGTATTCTAAGGTCGAGAATACTTTATGGTCCTGTTACGACACAACGGTATCTATATTTAATGACATTTCTCTTTGCTGATTAAGGGACGAAAATTCGCTACGATGTTGTTTTATCGTTTCAAAAGATCATATTTTTTATGCCTTGCTCAACTGACGTTTTGTCTACTCGCGATATTTACAAAGAATGCCGTATTCAGATCGACGCGTAAATCGTTAAATGAGATGCAAATTAAATTCTATGTTAAGAAGCCAAGTGTGAGTACGATGATATCATGCATTGTTGTTGGATTGATCAGCTTCATCATCAATTCGAACCAGTTAATTTTAGCAACGTTTCTCTCTCTCTCTCTTTTTCTCTCTCCCTCTCTCTTTCTCTCTTTCTCTGTTCATTTTCTCTTTAATCAGATTCGCATTACGTTCGTTAATTACATATTTCCATAGAGATTACATTATTAATATTATGGTTGAATGATTATAACATGATGAAAGCTTCCTCGATATTTTGATTTGTGTTCCGCCGCAGCGTATGATGTATGCATACAGTTAACGCGCGCATAATGGCACGTTATCGCAGCATGCCTTGTTAATACAGATTTATTACTGAAAGTCCGGCAGAAGGAAAGGATATCGCTACTTGTCGTGCTGGACACGCGCGGCCTAAAGTAGCTTTTCTGCATACCTAATTGTTGTATGCACAAATGCTACGATTTGCTCGTACGTTGCTACCTGCGATCACCCAAGATTTAAAACGCGCGAATACATGTACGGGTAAAAGGTGAAAAGATAACCGCACAATTCGAAACAAGGATTAAAATATTCCTGAAAAAAATAAAAATAAAAAATCTAGAGTCTAATTCATAAATATATAAAAATTACACCATTGCATAATCAACTATCGAATTATTTTCCATTAGATGTGTATACTGTACACCACAAGTAATTGAACTATTATGTCGAGCCTGCTGCTTATCAAAACACTCGCGATATATACATCCAATTTTGCTTGCATACTTGTTGAAGAAACGTGTCTCCAGTAGTTATCTATATAATCTATGTAACCAATGTGCAAGCTATTTATTAACGCGTCAGCTCAACGACGAGCTAGTCAGCGTTGCTGATGAAGCACACCTCACACACAATGATCCTTCTTTTTCTCTTTCTCTTTCTTTGTTATGCATGCTTCTGCACATTTGTGCACATGGACAGATTGCTTCCTACCGTTACGATAAGCTTCCGTAAATTTATTACTTCGTCCAACTATCTAGATCTATATCCTTCTGAAGCTCGCATCTGACTACACTATTGTTTTAATACGGAACGCGATTGTTTTAATACGGAACGTACGTTAAACGCGTCGTCATGATTTATACGGAATTCGATGAATGTTAAGTGAAACGAAATCATTCAAAACGGGAACGGGTAGCACTGGTAATACCGCTTTTATTACACGATAATACGTATTACTAAATCGCGTTTGTGAACTGATCGGATCAAGATATAACTGCTATGTATAAATCCTGTATTGTGAATCTCGATCGCGTCTATCGTATTTTCCTCACGAAAATATATTCGCTCAAGAAACACGTTCACCAAAATAAAATTCTACGAAATAATTGGCCACTGTATGTGTATTTAATATTCTATCTAATTGTCCGATCAGAGTGAAGTTCATGCATGTATTGCATGTATTGCATTGTTCATGTTACTGCTCACAGAAAAAAAATTTATTACTATTATTATTATTACAAAGCTGTAATTAACTGTGAATGAATAGTTATCGCTTTATATATGAAATACAAACATGCGCTACGGACTAGAAGCTATATTTGATTGAAGAAATGCACTAGAGTTCCAGACATTTAACTTGACGTTATATATGTTGACAGTGCCATTCGGAACACTGTCTTCGGGCAATCGTCCAATTTTCTTCTCATGCGTTGACCACAGTGACCGTGTAGCTTAAAGGTGTTAAGATCTAATGATCTCGCCGCTGAAATAGATTTAACTCTGTTTCAGCGGCTTGATGATCATTACTTTTAGCACCAATGTTACTTACTTAATGCGAATGCTAGAGCTTATGTTGAAATATTATGCACATTTATCAAGTTTCTATCTGTTGTTTTCATGTACTTACTCCAGCATACTACTGTTCATAAAGAAAAGATAATTAATTACATGATTTTGATACTTACACATAATTCGATTTTTACAAGCTATACGAGCCACAATTTTATTAACTATTAACGAAATTATATAATTTGATACATTTTAACTGTTCTCATTAGCTGCAATGCAAACGCTACGTAATCCTTCCTCAATTAATCTCAGTGACAAGAACATTCTATTTGTGCAACTTGACAGGATATAAAATATTGTTTAGGAGAGACCGCGCTGGAAAGTATAGTAGCGAATTTTTCGTTTTGTCGCTATTAAGAATTGCCATGCACAAATCAATTCCGACTATCGTGACTTAATAAACGTGCATATGAAAAACTTAATGACAGATGAAGAAATATATCGAATCGTTGCCAGACCGGTGTTTTGCCATCGTCATTCCGGTATTTTCTAAGGCATATATCATACACACATAACACATCTGACAGGCACGCATATATATATCTGTATACGCGAAGTATACAAACATTCAATTATATCGGTAAACGCAATTTTTTTGTCGGCGTGCATTTTATGCTACGTCTCGCTCCAGAAACTGCAGGGTCAGGATATCCTTGCCGTAAAATATTGCCTTTTTACGAGCACACTCACGCTATTATAGCTTTGTACCGAAAATAGCCTTTCAGACATTATAACGGCACGAAACGGTTTTGTACGAAGGATTTATAAATAACCCGGCTTAAGTTCTGAATCTGGAAATACTCTACCGATATCGAATTTAAGCTTGCTTGTAAATTTATTTCGGGAATCACGGAAGTTTCGCATTTGCAGGAGAAATTTAAAGATCATCGATGTCAAAGCGACATTTTACTCGATATATCTCTCGAGCATATTGTGTGCTGAAAGTTTTGATCTTCGTGCATGTGTATCGTATACCTATTGCTTAGGTTGATCTATGACTTATTGCGGTAGTAATGTTTGTATCTAATTAGATATGATGAATTAAGTAATGATATCGGAAGATTGCGATCGACATTCTGGTACACCGTTACAGCTTAGAATGTCCGATCTGATGTGTATTTATAGATAACAATGATGCATTCAAGTAATCTTGAAACATACATCTGCTGAAATCGACCTATGGCCGCGTCAAAGATAAAAACTCAAGAAACGTTTTATCTTGCCACA
Organism: Temnothorax ravouxi; assembly: GCA_030770255.1. Classification (NCBI taxonomy): domain Eukaryota; kingdom Metazoa; phylum Arthropoda; class Insecta; order Hymenoptera; family Formicidae; genus Temnothorax; species Temnothorax ravouxi. Next base: position 611,479 of record JASTWP010004269.1, read on the forward strand.
TAAATATATATATGCGTGCTGCACAGCTTTTGATGCAATGATATCGCGTTATATCCTCGTATAATTGATCTATGAATAAATATAAAAAATATACTTAGAATTATAAACTATATTTATGAACTTTCGAATTCCGCTAACTAAACATTTTGATCTCGTTACTGTGGATAGGAATTTAATTTTCTCTGTAGGGGGAAAGGTAAATGTTCATTCAACTTCTCTCATGCAAGAATAAAGCTCGAAATTGAAATTATATCAATAGCGAATAGCTATTTTAGTTCTACCGCACAAAATCCTTTCTGTTTTATTTTAAATTTGATTTATATATATATATATATATATATATATATATTCTATAGATTATGAAAGAAAAGATAATTAAATTTCCGCGCACATTGATGCATGAGATCAATTTTAGTTTATGTGATTCCAAAGTTTATTAACAGTTTATAAGTTATTTGTTTTTTATTCTTGCACACGATGGGAGAGAAGCTAGCTGCACAAAACTTTTATATAGGTAGTCAAGTGTTAAATGAAGCTTCTTTTTTATATTAAATTAATATAAATATAAGTATAAATTGTTTTTTAGTGTATCTTGATTAGTAATAATGAAAGATAAATGAATATCAAGAGAAAGAAAATTTCGCTTGTATATACACGAAAGTAGATCATATGATACAACGAGCGATTGAACATCTCTGCTTTTCGTGCATATCTTCCTTGGGCTCCGCCCCTTGAGCCGCCATCCTTCCTGCTGTATTCACCATTGTGTGAAAGCAATGTTCATCGAGCTAGTCGTCGCGCATCCTGGATCTCAAATCACGGAGGGGTTTAATGTCCAGCCTGTGCAATAAGGACGATAGAATATTGTCCGACCATATGTTACCAAAACGTTGGTCAGCTGTTCGTGACGGTCGCGGACAGCGCGGAGACTACGGCATACGTCAACGATTGACCATTTATCAATCGTTGTATCCTCGCCGCTTCATCGAGTGCCGAACGATGCGCAGCGAACCCCGATGTGCGATTGATTCGGTGTGGGATGGTAAACGAAGGGATGGCAATCCCGGATAGAGAGATACTCTTGTATATTACAAAACTCTCTGGAAATAACTTATATGCCGATGCAATCGCCAACATCACGAGGTAAACTATAAGTGAACGATTCTATTCGCGCTGTATCACGCGATTTGTGTGACGATTACCAGAATGTATACGCGAGAACATCTCATAATTAATTGTATTGAATAATAACAAAATATTCTTGAATGATTATTGATTTGAATATTTGATGCGGGTATTCGGTATTATTGATGTGAATATTATTAATAAATATATCATATTATTACATTCAGCATACATATTACTTAAAAAATAATGTTGAGTGCCATGCGTTTGTGAATTATATAGAGATCTTACTAATTGATGTAAATATCGGCATTAGTCGAGATAATCCGTAGGAAACTTAGGGTTTTTTTGCAATTTATAGCCGAGCATATACGATTTGTAATATATAAAATACAAAAGGAGTAGTTACTGTTAGCCCCTTCTCTCCAACCCTCATGATATATCGCTCGAACAAAGCGAAAAAAAGAGAAACAGAAAAGAAATCAGAGCGTTTGCCTCTCCGTGAAGTACAGGGATCGTGCCGGATGTGACGCATTTTGCTGCACGACGTGATTTATGGTAGACCCATCTATATGCGTTTTGAATGGTTCATTTGAAAATTACACGCCATTCTCGCGTCACGTTGAAGCCGACTACTTGGACGTCTTAGAGGCTCTCGCGTGACCCGTCGTGCCCTTGCCGCACCAACGCGGCATGCACCACCGGCCAGTTTACATCAGTCTACATCAGTTTACATGACGCGCCGTACGCATTTGTAAAGCTCGCAATGCAAGCCGCCGCTACGAGTTCGTCACTCGACAGCAGACTTTTCGGCTAAATCGTGATTCAGCGTCTTAGCCATGCACGTTTTTCCCCACTTTCCTGGGTAGGCATATGTACCACCTTCAAAGATTAATAAGATATGTTATATATAGGTATACCACGTTATCTTGGAATAAAATATAAAATAATTCATGAACGAACAATAAAGAATCCATCCAAATTCTACGTAATTGCATGGTCAAAGGTGCATCAGTCTGAAAAGTAGAAAACCTGAATTTGAATTTCGGCCTGGTCATTTTCGATTACATTACATTTTATGTTTATTTTAATTTATCCGTGGAGCAAATAACAAATCCCATTTTTTTAAATTTTGTTTGATTGTTTCAACATGTATTTTTATTGTAATTTGCATCAATTACTCGCATGTTTAATCTATATCGGTATTTGTTGTTTGTAAGAAGAATTGCATACAAAATAATTTACGAGGGTTTACTCGAATGGAATGCATCATTCAAATGTATAGGAAGTGAAACTATCATTGCAAAGCTCTTTTTGCACTTTAATATTTCTATGTTTACAATTCATAAATAATAGCTTACAAATAGTTACAATCTAAAACATATTATTTGACATAATTTCTATGTTCTCATTTTTATTATTAACATCACTTACCCTCGTTTTATTGATCGATGCTTTAGCGAATCTGTAGGTATTACTAATAGAAAGTCGAAATAAAGTTGTGAATATCCGAGTAGCATTATTTTAACGTTCGAGAAGATATAGACGGGTTTGTCGTCATAAATCTGTTATAGCAGGAAACCCTATCGTTGCACGGTACATCGTAAGGTCAATGAAACTAGAGTTATTTCTCGACTTGGAAGCCCATCTCTTTGATTTGATATCTTGAATAGCTTGCCGACTAGGACTTTATAATTAGTAAATATTAGTACCTATATAATTAGTAACTCTTGCACCAGATTTCATCGGTATGTCTATGCTGTAACATTGTTGTGGCTGTCACACTCTAGTATTCATAAATACGTGAAATTCGCAGGATGACTTGTTATATACAATCTTCCGCCGGTGGTTCACGCGGGCATTGAAATCTCACCCCATGTCCGAGCTTTTAAAGATCGTTATGAATGCTTAATCCGACCTCGCACCGTGCACCGCGTGCAATATCTCTTACGAAGAGATATTTACATATCTTATGTACGAACTCATGTACGCGCAAACCATCATAATTTCGCGCGGACATCTGTGTGAATTACTCAGTTTTGATTTATGTTTTATACAATATTTATTATGTCTGTGAATTTGTAAAGATATCTGTAATCACGTTAATCCCCGAAGATGATGGTTTATCAAATGTCGCTTTGACGGAGGTCCGCTGGAAAATTATTTTGTTCATTAGCATGAATTTCACAACCTGCAATTTGCAACGCTACGTGCTACGCTAACGTGTCATTAAAATTACAGTCTGTCAATTATATCATATCGAATTTTTTCGTAACGATAAAGTGTAATTTCTAGCGTCAGCGAACCGTGCGATCTATCAATATTTGCGCGTAAGACTAATTTGCGGAGAATGTTAGCGTTTTTGTAAATTATGTAAATATCTTATGTAAATTAAAGTTAAAAGTTTCCGAGAATGAATGACCGTGTATGTATTAATATTAAATGTAAAATTATTTTTAAATCAATATATGATTAGATCTTTTTAATTATTGCAAGAAGAATTGGACATTTTTCTGTTCCTACTATATAAATGAATAAAAATATCGATACATTTTAAAGCACATGTTTTTCGACAAAAAGATAAATATTGCCATGTTTTGCTTATCATTTAATTACATTTTATCGCTTTATTTATCTTCTCTTTTGTGCACAATTTTTAACAACGTTGTTGTACACAATGCTTTGTTTTGTTAGCGGCTCATTTCTACGACACAGCGTATAATGATCATGAATTTCGCTTTAAATGCAGACGTGACACATTCAACCAAAAACTGTTATAAGCAGATAAGAGATGAGGTAAGAACAGAAAGAAGCGCGCGGTGAAAGGAGTACAGACGGAGAGAGGAAAGATAGAGAATATGAAAAAAAGGAAATTCTGAATGGTACTCGCGCGTCGTCTGAGCGAAAGATAGGAATTTTCTTAGCAGCTGGAAACTTTCTCAGAGTTTTCTGTCGATTTGACGTCTTATCCGAAGGCTCAGACACCGTAAGACATATAAATGTTAGACGAAGTGCTTCACACATCGATGTGTTCTGCCAAAAAAAGGAAAACGGCCGCCGCCGTTTTTATATTGTATATAATCTTTAAATATATTAGTAAAAAGGAGTTCGATCCGAAGTCACCCTCATATTCACTTCAAATATCAAAGACACATCACTATATGTCAGCTGAAATAATCGACATCTATTTATATCTGTTTATATCACGTATTTTAATTCGTGTCGTAGAACGCTTTCGCGCTTGTTATTCTGACATTTCGTACTTCCTGTGCACGGACAGAATTTTTTGTTATATTTTACCCTTAAATTTACTACAAACTTTGGGACAACTTGGCAATCAGGGATTTTTAAAATATACAAAAGACATTTTACGAACAACGTGATAAAAATTACCATGCAGATTTAAAAATATTGAAAAATTATTGAAATTTCCTAGATATATTTTAGTAAAATTAATTAAATATATTTTATATTTTAATGAAATAGATATTAATATTTCTTATTATGGTGGATATTAATCAGAATAGCTCACATAAAATTCTTGGTGATACATGTTGTCTTACAACTATACCATGATTTTAGGGTACATTTTAAGAGAAAATTCTCTTTGTGTGTCATTTATCTGTACCTCATCATGAACACACAGCATAGAAGCCTTTAAATCTTTCTGCCGTGAAATTACTATGCGGTAGCTCGTCATTATCAACCTCCGTCCCTATATACGTAGGTATAACTACGTGCGCATGCACATTCATGCTACAAACCCGTCAAAGTAATTACATACACGCGCGTCTGCATCACGCCTTCTCGTGACACATTTGCTTGCTATTAACAGCAAATAATGTGATGATAAAATAATAAAATTTCATGCATTTTTACAGTTTTTTATTTGTATGAAATTTTTGCTGAATTTTTCCATCTAACTGTAATGGACTTACGTTATTTCTTGGTCAAGAATACCTACTGTACATTTATTTTATCATAATAACTGGACTGTATGAAATAAGGGACCGTGATGTGATAGCTTTATTTTCTCAAGACAAGAGGTCATTGTAGACAATTTGCACGGACCCGAACGTTTCGCCCGAAGCAAAGTTTTAAATGTTTCTCCCTCGACTTTTGCCACGCTATTCTCTCTTCGCGCACGAAAATTAAACGCGGCCGAGTCCGGCAACAACCGTGACCCGAATATTGTTAGTCCCCTTATTTACGTTTAAACATCTTTTAACTCGCCAATAACACGAATACTTCAAGCCTTCAACATGGCAAATTGAACGATCGTGCGTTACGATAGAATCAAAACGAACTGAAGTGGAGCACGTACAATTAATTTTTTTATATTATCAAGATTTTCTCCGTGGAAAATAAAGTTGTATAAACGATTATTATACAATTTCTTCTGGTTACTTCTAATTTAAAAAAAGATATAATAGATATACATAATGAATATATCGATCTAAGACTCGAATATAACGGATTAATTTAATTAGCAGAATGTTTTTCTTGAGAAATATAATTATTCTCTCCCCCTTCTCTTTCTCTCTCACTCACATTGAATTGAATTGAATCTAACGCGCACACAATCTGATTTTCGAGTAACGTGCCCGTTCGAGCGACATTAATAGCCTTTTCTCAAAAGTATTCTCCTGCTGTGGAGGATGCTGGACGATGCAGTTACCGATATACCAATCGCCTTTAAGTCCCTCTTAAAGCGACGGTGTAATCTACTTATGGGTGCAAAGCTTCTCTAAACCGGTCAGCCGTGAACGCGCTTGGCTCGAAACGCTTTTGCGATCCCACATTCCGCGGAGTTGTCTGTTATCTGAAAGTACCTGCCGCGTCTTCGCGGTCGGTGTATTCGCCGTGGCTATCAAACGCAGACGCTCATCCGCCGATGCATTTAAAGCGGAAGTCGCATGTAAGACAGAGATAGCGTGAAACGCTAGTCGTTGATTAAAGAGACGGGAAGGGGAACGAGAGAACGAGGATAAAAACGACCCATTGAATGCGCGTCCTTTAATGGTATTCACTGTGAACACAATAATACCGAGGAATGAGGTTTTGAATGAGAGATTAAGATTCTAACACGCCTACCGATAACGCGGAGATTATTCATCGAGATGGCAGAACGCGCCTCGATGATTTACACCATTTACACGGAGCGATTTGGAACGATTAGATTTTTCGGATTTAATGTATTCTGCTTTAAATTAAAAAAAAATGCAGTATCTTATAAATATCTTACAATCGTTGAAGATTAAGGCTCACCTTGGACGATCTATAATCTATATCAGAATTCAGAATAGACTTCTACTTATAATTGTACATATCGTGTACAATACGAAAGACAGTTGAAAAATTAGAATACAAATGTACATAAAAAATGCACATATATCGAATAAAATATTCGATGTATGAAATTGTGAATAGAATTCTATTCTATATGAAATTTAACGTGAATTACAGATCGTTTAAAGTAAGCTTAAATGAAATAGTACTATGCGCGTATCTTCATGCTTGACGTAATTTCCCAGATTTACTAATTAATAAATGAGCATTCAGTATGCCTATCCTTGTTGTCGTAAATGTTTATCAAGAAAAAGCCGGCAAGTTAAAGATAAAGCGTTATATATCACTACATTTTTTACGATAACTTTCTTTGCCATGAGCAATAGAGAAGCAAATGAAATAGTTGATCGATCATTTGTTTAAACATATACTTATCCTATTTCCATAGCCATTGCGAAACTCTAGAGCAAATATAATTTTTAAAAATAGACTGTAATGCATATAAAGCACAATTTCTAAATATACATAAAGAAAGTTATATATAAGTTCTAAAATCCAATTCCGATGAACGTTGTTTCTAAAATAATGTTTCTAAAATAAAAACAATTTAACGGGTGCTTCTGGCACGTCAAAAGCATGTTCTGGTCAACTGTGGATTACATGGTAACTGATGTGTATAAAAAATAAATACATTGCGAATGGCTATAAGAGTTAAAATCCGCTTACCGCCCACACTGTTCACAATTTAAAAAATCGATTGCATCACGCACAACGACGAGAATATCACTGTCCTATCTTAATGCGTGCTGATTTTGCGTGTCAATTAAGACCGGTATTCGAATAGCTCGGTCGACCTCTGCGGCCGTCGCGTCGCGACCGAGACGGTTCCGTACGAAATTGAACACGTCGGAATCAATTACGCGGCTGGCTTTCAAAATAATTAATTTCCGAAGGCTCGCCTTATATCGCCAAAACTGTCGGCGTGCAGTATTCATTTGTCTCGCTGTGTAGTCATGAGTCTGAAACCCATACAGTATTGAGGGCAACGTCTCGCCGACCTATCTCTGTGTTAACCCTTGTTTAAGTGACTTTTCTGTTCGGGGAGTCTGTCATGAATATCGACAAGTGAAATTAACTGAAAGAAATAAGCTGCACTTTGCGCTGTTTATAAATACACTGAACTTGATCTGCGAGTGAGATAACAGATCTAAATTAACGAGCCGAATATGAAATACGATCTGACTCTTTAGTGCTATACTCTCGGCTATACTATTATTAAAATCTACTTTACATTGCACGATTTATAATTTGTGTTAAATTTTAGGACAGGGCTCTATTTATATTTTGATATGTACATTTTATATATATGTATATGCGGTATTTTAATTTTTATAGTGCTTTTTATATTACACAGCAAAATTAATTGAATTTTATCCCGAGTTATGACACATGAATTAAAAATCTTTTAAAATGGACTTTTTATATTAATTAATATTGGCAGTGTAGAATGTCTGTATGATACTTTAATATTTTGGAAATAAATTAGACTTGAAAATTTCGATACGAAAATCGATAATAATAGATCTCGGGTTATAAGTTATTGAAAGTGACAAATTGATCTATTATTTGTTATCGACTCTCACTTTAATATACAGGTACATTTACTATAATAACTAATATAAGTTGATAACTAGTAGCAATTTTTAATTGTTATTATATACAAATTATTTCATATTTTTTAAAGGAATTTTAAAAATTAATTAATTACTTTATTTGAAAAGAATTAGATTTAATGTTAAATCTAAATTAAATGAAATAAAGTTTACTTCCTTTCTTTTCTTTCTATTTTGTAATAAAAAATGAAAGTTATAATTTATTATTATTTCTTTTACTTACTTTCTGAAAGGAGTAAAATTGTGTGCGAAAAAAATTATTACATAATTTTCTGCGACAATTTAATTTTTTCCGTTTATATTATGCCAGAATTCTATTTTTCTCGTACATGTAATAAATGTAATGGCAATAATTAATTAACTTATACAAGTCATTTTTCGATTAAAATAATGTAAATCTCACTCTTCAAAATAAATGCTAGATTTTAACATGCCCATAGTGGCCATAGTATACTGCTTCATTCATCGGAGCTGATTTGGAAACGCAAGAAATGGAAAGAATATTTGTTTATAATACACGTTTAATATTTCCCGTACGTTAAATGTTTGTAACGGCTTAAAGGAATGTCGTGTGTGACGCGACGGAGCTTAGGTGTTTTTGTTTGTTTTTTTTTCGCGGCGAGCGCGAGCGCGCTCACCTTTTCATTCGCGCGGCGAGACTCGGGTAAGCAGGTGGCGGCGTGAGCTGCTCCGTGTGTCGTCGTATCATTATCCTTCGCAATACGCGCTCACAAGTGCCGAGAGATAAAGCGATCGTTTTCCACAAACAATTAGCGACGTTTATCCCGCACGATCGATTAATTCGCACGGTTAACGACTACGGTCAAGACTCGCGAGTATATCGTGGCGACGGGCTATTTACCGAAATATATTTGAGATGAAAATTGAAGCGAAAAGGAATTGTTGTTTTAAACACAATTTCCACGAGCGATAGTCTTTTCTATAATTACTTGAATTTTTGTATCTCGCGTCGCGCTTAGTATTTTTAAAGCGAAATCGTCGACGAATTTCTCGGTCATTAATGGAACAAATGGACTTCGATATAAGCGGCGTCACGATTTGTCTGATTAATAAGTAATCAGTTTTAAATTTTGTCATTTATACAAATTCGGTATATCTGACTATATTAGTTATATTAGCTAATATAGTCAGCTAATAATTTGACTATATTAGCTGATTATTATAATTTATATAATAATTTAATAATACTTATATAATATACATGAGAATTAATAACAAATGACGGATCTGATATTGGTTTTATTAATCAATTTTGATCGTTTATGACTCTAAAACAATTCTTGACATTTTTGCATCTAGAATTTTTTATTGTATTTAATCTCCACGTTATTAAAATATTGATAATTATGACATTCTTCATATAGCCATTCATATAAGATTTGTCTGCAAAGATTGTTTACGTAACTTACGATTTTAATTCCGGTAATAGATAAAAGATTCTCGTTAATTTTGAATTAGTAGGTATATCGAAGCATAAATTGTTCTCGGATTATGATCAATTAAAAATTGATTTATTTTTCAGCTGATATCAGACTTTTCTCTAACAAAATTTTAATTTTTTTATTAGGACATTAAAATTTATAGTCAGTTCAGTTTCATGCGTCTTTTAAATTCAGTTTTCTTTTCTTCAACATCTTGTACACTATATCGTCATGAATTTAGAGTGCCACTATGCTCAAAAATAAACGGCATCCTGTCGATTAAGTCTTTCATATTTCACAATCAGCGGGTGTGCCGTCAAAACGGGGCATAAATAAATTAACGCAGCACGATGCAATTCGTACGTCCCGTATTGAGCCTTTGAGTTATATCGCTCTGCCGAGTTAAGAGAAGTTAAGAAAGACATAAATGTTGCGATTGAATTGGTAACTCGTGGGAAAGCTATTTTCACGTTCTCGAGCAGGAGCGCGCATTACGTCGCCATCAGCCATAGAATGTACGCCAGCTCCTCGTAAGCGTGATTTCTTGTAAACAGCTTTGTTTCTTGATACGAACGGAGTTCTGAGAATCATGATACTAAACGTTTTGTCACGTGCCGAGCCATTGTCGTGGGAAAATCGGGGAGGATGCGCGAGATTGGGATTCTTATTTGTAATTTATGTCTTGTACTAATGATTTGGCTGTTTTTCTTCTTTTTCTCGAAAAGCACCTGTATAGATTCGATGCTCGTTAAAATCGTTAGGCAAATTTATGATTTATGTCAATTTTATGTCATTTGATGAGTCAGATTGTTTGTATTTGTCTCATCTCAAATTACATTGTCTTAGTTTGTACCGAAAGTTCAAGAACATTCTGTCACTCTCAGAGAATTCTATTTAGTAGCAAAACGTTTGACAAAAATAAGCCAATTTTAAAATACTTTGTACGCGTAGGATCAAACTGTTATGAACGTATAACATAAATATAAAATTCACATCACGCGATTGATTGTAGCCGCATTTTCCAATGCGAAAATACATTTAAATTATATTTAAATGCTAAATATATTTAACATTAAACATTTTAAACATTGCATGTAATATCAAGGAATTTTTTGTTAAAATTAACGGTAAGAATTTTAAGTATCCGTAGTTTTGGGATATTTAAATAATGCTATCTGTGGAAATTTTATACGCGATCTGTGATATTAAGGAAAAACGCGATAAGAAAAGACACAACTATGTAACTTGATCGCAGAAAAAATACAGAAAAGCTAGAAATCCAATTAAGATTCCTTGGCGCCACCCAGGGTGCGTTAATTAAAAACATACATATGCAATATTCTTCGACATTTATCTGGTAATTATATGCGAACACCTCTTGTTTGTAACAAGATATGCATACGCATTGTAAATTGCCTCGGAAAATTGCTACAGGAAAATTAAACGATCGTACGATAACTCGCGAACAACAACGATCAATCGATGGCGATGGCAGTTTGCACAAATATCGCTCTGCTGGAAGTAATTTATGAATAATAGAAACGTTTAGAATTGCCGTAATCGCTTTTGCTATATGCGTCAAGTTGCACGACAGTATAACTCATTGTCAGTATCGGCACATAGAATGCTTTGTATCGAGCATTAAATTTTCATCGTGTAATTCCTTTAATGTGAAAATGTATTTTTTTTTTATACACGATGATATACATATATTTATATAAATTGTTTATATTATGATATATCTATTAATTATCTGTTTTTATATAAAACTATATTTACTTATATTCTTATAAAATAATTTTATCTCCTATTTCGAAATTTCCCGCGCCGCCTCGGGCTTTCCACTTTCCAAGATGTGTACATTTCGAACGAATGCACACTGTGTAATTCTGCAGATGAGATAATCGCTAGGAGGAAAGTTCCTCTAATCGCGTGATAATCGTTGATTTCGAATGAAAGGTGGGGAAGATATTTGCTATATATAGCGTGATACTTAATATATGCAAGCAAATAGTTAGTATGTCAACAAATCCGTGTAAACATGTCCGTCTAATTAATGCCTTATATAATTTTTATTTTACGAATGATCTGTGTAATTTATAAAAATCTTTGTAACTGATAGCTATGTTTTTCTAAACTTTGTAACTGAAAGAAACGAAGAAATTATATCGAACTCCATATGAATGATATGAAGTGTGAAGATTGACATAACATAATACGTGCACACACATACAAACACACACCTTCTATGTTAATTTTTATATGCCAGATGGAGTAGATGTAAATAATTTCTTGTACAAAAATACATACAATTGGTTATAATGGAGACAGAATATCCACAAGATGTACGTACACACTTAGTATATATATTTTTGATATATATAGTGATATACTATTTATAGTGATATATATTTTTGGATAAGGTGGGGCTTTGATGATTCGTCCCACCGCTAAATTGAAACAAATATAAGTCATTATCTTGCGAAAGTGACTGAACCGGTGAACTCGGATCCATTTTTCTCTCTTTGACCACGCAGTTTCGTAGTGCCTATATGGATGGACTTTGTGGACTCGACTATATTTACATGTTAGTTTTATCAACCAGACAGCACAATCGTTGTGTTCAACAATCGTGTTTTTCTGTGTATGTGTGATTGTGTCATTTTCACACTCTAGATGGAGTTAGACATAAATAATTTCTCATATACAAAAATACACACGATTGGTTATAATAGATAGAAAATACATGAAATGTATATGTATATATCGCAATTTATATACATTCCTCTCATATTTTTTGGAAGTGTGGGGCTTTACAAGCTTTGCTTTTACCCCACCAATAAATTGAAACAAACATAAATCATTATCTTGCAAAGGTGACTGGAGTGGTAAACTCGGATTTATTTTTCCCGGATTAATTAATTTTTTCGTTTATGTTTATTTCAATTTATTGAGGCAAGCTGTGCAAGCCCTACCTTCCAAAAATTATGTTGTATTCGGTAAAAAAGATAGAAAGTCCAGAAACAAAAAATACTCTTTGTTAAATAAGTACTTAAAGTAATAATGTTAAATAAGTACTGTTCGTATTTCTTTTGTGTACGAAAAATTATTTATGTCTGCCTCCGTCTAGAGTGTGAAAGTTGATATAACCGGGAAAATATACAAATGTTGAATAAATACACATATATATGTATATGAATAGAAATATATACTTTATAAAAGATCGTACGTTTGTTCATTAATTACGAATTAATTCGTGTTTTTTTTGTATTTTACATTTTTAGAATAATTTAACGAGCCAGAGAAAGAGAAAAAAGCTGTGCGCGATAAGTATATGTGCAAATTGACATAAACGACTTGCTATACCGATAGTATACGTTTAACCAGTAATTTTGCTCTAATGAACTTAATTGCTTGGTCGAGATCGAGCAATTAGCTGAACATGAACAAATGCATAAATTTGTATATTTTTTTCTCATAACACTTCATGGATACCGCTCGTAAAGAGGTACTTTATGCGTTTATATTAAATTGTATCAGATTACTTACCTAAATCGTTTGATATAAACTTCTCGCTAAAGGATTACACATACAGTCATTAATTTGTGAATTATTATATCACAATATAAATATTACAATATTTTAGATTTCTGATTTCAATGTTATACAAAATTGTTCTTTCATAGATAAGCATATACAAGTCCTATCTTTTTCATTTTTGCTTTGAGAGATATATTTATCTTTTTTTTTATCAAATAATTGCCACGCGTATTTCTCTAGTTATCTTGACGTAAAATTTTCATTACGTGAATGCTAAATTTGCTCTTACGATAAGAGAACTGGCAACACACTTCTCGCACCGTGTCTCCTGTACTGAGATACTACGAGAAGTTCTAACCGCGAACCGCTGCATTAACTAAAGTGCACGAGCCGTTGCCAATGCTGACATGACGTTAAAATCTGCAGCGCGTTATTTCTCGTTTGAAACCTGCCGAGACTTGATTCTTTCTCGGATTCGCGATTTACTATCGATCGCTTCTATGAACATTTTATCCAGGATTATTACGATAATTGGCATGGAAGATTTCTTACACGTATTTACGATACTGCGGGCAATCAATGCCCGGCGATATTTTTGCCGTTTAACAACAAATTCAGAGAAACATTTTTGCTTTCTTATATATCGTTTTATATCATCTACCGCGACACGCGTATTTATGTAAATTATACGAGCATCAGTCAAGGCTACGCAACCATCTAATTAACTTAAGCGTTGCTTAAGTCAGGTTCCATAATTGTACGAAAAAAATGCCGATTTTTATAATCACTACAAGCAACTTTATAAAACGACTATTTATAAAACGACGTGCGTTTCAGAGAAAATCGAGAAACGAACTTGATCGGAGAATGCAATTTTGCAGTCGTCAGTGTGGCGCGTGTCTCGAAATTGTCTGCGTAGTGAAAACATACGTATCATATTACATTTAATCATATTATGCTTGATTATCCGTTCTATCGTTATCACGTAATAATAAATATTCTATTAAAAAGTAATCTATTACACCGAAAGATCTACACCAAAATTGTAACTTTTTGCATAAAGAATGAACAGAAAACAAACTTATTTAAGACAGTATTATATGATCATCTTTTATATCAGCCTTTCTTTACGTTTTAATCGTTGTAATTTAATTGCCTGGATTAATATGATGCAATAAATTGCAGCTCTGCTAAATGCTGAATAAAATGATCGACGCTGAAAATAGACGTTACGGATGGGAATGATATATAAATAACTATTGAATTTTTTTCACGGCGGGCATAATCTTGCGTGGATTGGGCATATATATATCAACATTAATATTTCATCGTTAAGCGCGCATTCAGAAAACGTGTATACACGCGTACAAGATATACGGATGAGAATTTTTTTCTTAGATATCATATATGGATTTTAATAAAATACAATTTACGTAGCGTATATATAAAGCAGAGAAAGCAGAGAGCAGGAAGAGTGGCAAAATAGAAATAATAAATATAATCGCGGTGTATGCATATTTATAGCTTCTAAAATTAGAAATATAGACTGCACAAATATTTTAATAATCTTTAAAGTAAAAATATATGTATACTTCTAAAAAAAAAAGATAATTTATATCAAGATATATTTTTAAGATAATTTATATATTGCAATATTATGTATATTTTTAACGGTATATGGGAAGACACATCAGACTAATTCTCACAAGACGTATTCGTGATTTGTGAAGGATTGGTATTTAAATGATTGAGATCCTGCGGATATGTGTCAATTCGAGAGTGTATATATACACTAATATTGAAAGCGCGGAGAAATACACGTTGTCTTCACCAGAGGCATCTCTGGTGAAATCGGTGCTGTCTCTCCTCACGGTAAAGCCGCTTCACTCATGCCATATTTACACGTTAATGTCGACGCGAATGATGGAAGGGGGAAGGGACCTCTCGGTGTACGCGTATATACGTAAGACGCGACTCGAAGAGAAGCGTCGCGTAGGCCGATAAAGTCGACGCCGCCAAGCAGTCTGGCATTCTCCGCGTTTCTTCATTTCTTGTTTCGTCATTTTCTTGCGAGAAGCCTCAATCTTCCTCTCCATGCGGACTCGCTTGCCGACCTTATCCTTCGCCGTCATCCTTTACGGTTTACGTCATCTTCTCGCATGTGCGACGCGGACATGTACGGACATCGTGCTGCGCGATCTTCGCTACACATTACTTTCTTGTCATTAATTCTACGTGATTATCCATTACGTTACCACATCAAGATGGGACATCTATATACTAAACCTCCTATCAGATTGTCTATTCCGTAAACCGTTCAGTGTGTTGAAAACATAAACCGCTTGTCACTTCATTAAGATTTATCAGATACTTTTAAATATCAAAGATATTCCTTTTCTTAATTTTTTAAGAAAATCTATTTGAACACTTATTGCTGTCACGCTAACTTTCTAGTAAGTTAGTTAGTTTAGTTTCACGAACATGTGTTACAACAATATAAAATACAGTACATGGTTATCTGGATTTTCCAAAATTATTAGATTGTTTTCATGATTATCGGGACATATATACACATACATGTAGAGAAATAAAGCTTTAAAATTCTGACGTTTTTCTTAGTTAAATTCTCCGCGCGAGAGATGTATTATGATATTATGAACCATTTATGAACTGAAAATGATATATGAAGATGCATTCACATCTCTTTGTCTTTTCAAAGACATGAAAAATCCCAGAACTACGTATCCTATGAAGTAATCTGTCATTTTCAAGTTTTAATGTAAACATCACGAAGAGATTGTAGAGAGTTCGCGGACGTCTAATATATTTTCACTTTTCACGCGGAAATTCAAAAGCTTTTAAAATTATCATTCACGGACGAACGCGCGCGCAGCGGAATCATCAAGCTGTTAAATCGACTGATAAAAAAACATAACGAGAAAGAAAGAGATAGATACTTCTTTTCTCTCGTCTTTGCATTTCGTAATTTTTTATTTATCTTCCTCGCGTTCCTTGATATCTGTTGTAAGGAAGAACCATCTCGTCTTTCCACTTTTCTTTTCTTTTATCTCGCGAACAGAGCACGTTCATTTAATCGGGGTCCTCGAGTTTCCGCTCTCGCGATATGATCTCGATCTCTCTCGTGGCTGTCGAGACGCGCTGTGCTCTCCTCAAGAGATCTCTCCTTCGAAATCTCCGGTCTCTCAGCCGAACAATAACCGCCCACACGTCGCCGTATAGTGTCATACATGCGGTGCCCTCGTCGTTCCTCATTTTCACACTCCGCGGACGCTCGTCGGGCTCGGCTTCGACGCCCCTTTCATCCTTCGTCCGCGTTCCGCCCTTCGTCATCGTCCTCGACCTCTGTCTCGGTCTCTTATTGTATCGACGAAGAAAGCTGTCGTTAACAGCGCCGGCTGCCACGAATTGCCCATCGTCTCGACGCCCAGTCTCTTCAAGATTAGGCGATGGTTGACAGCTCTCTTTCCGCTATTAAGAAATACAAATACAATTTGCTGTGAGCGTCACGCGTTTTTAATAATAAAACATAGTACATAGTATGAAATGAAACATGATTTCTATCTAGAGAAAATTGCATATACCACAAATTGCGAGTAAAATCTCGTGTTTCCCATTTCAAATAAAATTTGTTCTCATAAAAGATCAATTTCAGCTTATTACTAATTAATATGGAAAATCCGAACACAAAATGAATGAAATGCTCGAATAAAATGAATGAAATTTTGAGAAGATATTCTTTCTTCTTTAAGCATAGCTCGTCTATGCACACGCAGATGTACACATGGATAGACAATGCGAGACAGGAAACGTTTCTTATATTAAATTTGCTCGATCCGGTGTGCCCATTTCGAGTGTCGAATGCATTTTTCGTATTTTTATTGTTGCGTTTCTTAATCCATATTCGCACATTTGTGTCAATCTGATATCATTATATAAATCATAAGTTTTTATCATCGCAATATATTAGTTGTAGAATTTGAAGCACAAATAGCAAGTGGCTATATATATATATATCATTACTTTATCAAGACATTAAATGACAATTTGCAAACATCAAATCGATATAATTTCGATTTGAGCACCATTTTATAAACTTTAGATATCTCCTAGATTATTTGATAAAGAAACATTAAATAATGAAAAAGAAAAACACAAGGTTCTGTTGGAAATCAACGAGTACCTATAAGAGAAGCGGGCTAAATGAGACCCAGACGCGGTTTATTTGATTATAATAGATAGAAGATATATGAAATGTATATATTAGATTTATTTTATATTATAAAACTTACTTTTATACAACTTATAAATATTGGCACGTTTATGATATTTTTTGGAAGGTGAGGTTTTGCAAGCTCACCAATAAATTGAAACAAACATAAGTCATTATCCTGCGAAAGTAACTGGGACGACAAACTTGAATTCTTCCTTTTTCGGTTTTTTTTTCTTAATCACGCAGTTTCGTGGTGTTTGAGGACGGACACTTTAAAAATTTAGATATTTTCCAGGAGATCTGTTCAATCACAACGCTAATGTATTAATGTATAGTTGGAACATAGGTGCATTGCAATATAAACGGCAATTTTAACAAAATCATACAGACTAGATGAACGAAATAAAATATTGGCTGACATTAATAAGCATTATAATTTCAGTTAATCATTAATAATAAGTATTATCTATAAGTATTAAATAAATCAATTTTCCTTAATTACTCAGTTTTGTTATAAAATATGTTAGAAGTTATCTTGAAAATCTCGTGCATACTTTCTAGATAATGTATAAAATAACGTTAAGTATCAAACAAAATATGAATTATTTAATGAGTAATAATTAGATATATATATTTTTGGACAGTTTTTATTTGCATTATGTGTGGCAATAATAATTATTATTATTAATATACGACTAATTGGTGACTTTTTTAATTGGTTACTTTTTTATTTGACTTTTTTTTCTTTTCTTATTTCTTATCTCGATTTCGGATAAATTTTAAAAACTGCAATAAACAACTCGCACATCTCAACATTTGTTATTGATAATAGAAGAGTTTCGCAGTATATTACGACACTCATTGTTATATTACAAGGAGACAGTAGCAGCAGGATTATATTTCCAAGTCGCAAGGTGCAATTCAACAATGACAAACGGATGCAATGCGTGTGTTATGTAGGCATACATGATACATACGCATACTCGCACGTTGCGCAAAGTCAAAAGATCTATGTGCACGTGTGCACTCGTTACATTATCTGATTGTGCTAAATTCAGCGTGCGTTCGTTCCTGTTACTCTGTCCAGGAAGTGACGTCAGAGATATCGCACAGTTGACAGTATATATGCACGGCAAACGCATGATCGGGATTTACGTGTGTCGGCGCGAGGACCGTTAATGATGTGCCATTTGTTTACTTCTCTAAATTCATTTGCCCGAAAGTAAGTTCTGATCATATTTCTGTGGTATACGTTAATAATGAACAAATTTTACTTAATTACATTAGTTTCAAGGTAAATAGCGTAAATAGCGAACTATAAGTATCTAAATAGTTTTTTACGTAGTTATCTCTTAATATCGAATACAGGTTTCCCCCGTTATCCGAAAATCTTTCCCCCATCAAACTGACAATGTTTTATTATGCATTTGCTTATTGTTTTTTTTATTAATTTTCAGGATGAAAATATGAAATAGTATTTCTGCGTAAGTGTTGCCGCCCCAAAAATCAAAATATTTTTACTATGGTAGGACCTATGCGATGGACATTTTCTGTTCGGCTTACATTTATTGTTTACAGTTCTGTCAGCCAAACAACACATTTGTCCCATCCAATAGTTTTGCTTCCCTGATTATGTCACTCACACTCCAGATAGAGTTATAATAAATCATTTCTTGTGTACAAAAATACACACGATTGGTTATAATAGACAGAAGATATATGAAATGTATATTCTATTTTAGGTTGGTTTTAAAAAGGATACCCACGGCCCACCAAAAAGGTAGGTTTTGACATCATATAATTTTTGGAAGTGTGGGGCTTTACGTCCCATCAATAAATTAAAACAAACAATTCATTATCTTGCGAAGGTGACTAGGGCGGTGAACTCGAATCAATTTTTCTTGGATCTATTTAATTTTTTATTTGTTTATTTCAATTTATTGAGGTAAGCTGTGCAAAGCCCTACCTTTCAAAAATTATGTCGATAATATTCGGTAAAAAAGATAGGAAGTCCTGAAACAAAAAATATTTTTTGTTAAATAAGTACTTAAAGTATAATAAAGTTAAGCAAGTACTGTTTCTGCAAGTTATATTTCTTTTATGTACGAGAAATTTAATGTCTCCCCCTCCATATCTAGAGTATATGAAGAGAAAACATGTATTTGAAGAGAAGTCACCACGCTCAGGCATGAGTAATAGGACTGAGGAGGAGGATATCTAGAGTGTGAAAGTTAATACAACCAGGAAAACAAAAAGTGTTTTCTTTATTATTATTTAATTTTTCTTTATCAAATAATCTGGGAGATATCTGAAGTTTATAAAATGGTGCTCAAATCGAAATTATATTGATTTAAACGCTTCTAAAGGAGCTCTTATAATTCTATCGCAGAGTTCTATCCGATATTCTCGGTTTCAAATGAATGTTCACTTAGCCGTTTTTCTTCTGTCACAAAAAATTAAATTCTTGCTTGATGTGGTAACGAGAACACAATTTTTAATTTTTAGCATTCAAAAATGTATAAATAGCTTCAATAATTTCTGAGCCGTTTCTTTACTCTCGCATTGTGATGAGGCTGGTGGTAATGACCCTCTGGCGATCGATATCTTATTGCAAGAAAACTTAAGTGCCATGCTATTTAACGTGTTTGGTTCATGTTTACTTGGAAAAGGAACTAATAAATTATGAGTACATTTGCGCGCGCGCGTAGATCCTCTTCAGATTTCTTGTGGTTAGCGAAAACAGGTTCTAATGTAGATCTTTTGTAAAAACGAAGTGGCGTAAAGAGAACTTTCGAAAAGCGGGGGATACCCGTATTAATAACTATAGTTTTTAAAGAAAATGTGAATGTCCGAGAGAAGTCGAAATGGATATAGTCTGGAAAAATGTGCTACTCGCAGACAATAATCGATCGAAACTTGGATATATTATACCTACGTTCTTCGTAAATAAAAAAAGAATATAAAATACAATTTTTGTCTAAATTGCGAATCTCTTGGAATTATCTACCCTGCTTTTGCTTTTTCTCTTGTCGCTCATCGTGTTCTCTGTGCGCTGTCCTCCTATCTGCTCGACCAGGAACGAGGTGGCTATATCAATTAGTAGTAATTAACGCGGGATCAGAAGCTCGCGATCGAGTCTGGGCCAAACGTGACATTGCTCCCTGACATCTTTCCAGCCGCCTCTCGACTTGTCGCGCGCGCATATACTTGGCGCTAATTAGTGACGCATAATAACCTGTGCTATGCCAGATCGGGTCGACTAAAATATGATATGCCATCACTTCTGGGTAATTACAAAATTATTTGAATATTAATAAACCATGGAAACTCTATTTTATTTTCCTACTATTTTTCTACCATTTTTTCTTGTTTTTCTTCTCTCTCATGAAATTACGATCATGGCTATGTCGAATGATAGATATCTTAAATCATAAAAGTAATGCTGTTTATACATGCTAGCACTGATGATATTTTTATAGACGTATCTACTCCCACGAACGTAAAAAAAGAGTTCAAGGATTACGAGCGTATATAGATATCTCGAAGCGTGGGTATATTTCTTACGGAATATGTTTTAGGTATTCGAAAAATATGATAGAGAGAGATATATGTTAAACAGTTTTTATCGAATTGTATTTATTTTTACTTTCGCTATTAAACGATATTCAAGTTTAATTTAATGCAGATTAGCAGATTAATTTTGCGGCAAGTCGATCCAGTCGATATATGTTTATTTCAATGTTTTATTTCTTCGATGTTATTTAAAAGAACGGAATTATCTTATATATTTATTTTTGAAGATAGAAGCTTTAACGCGCACGGTTGAAGCAATATTTTTCGCCATTTCGCGAGTATTACCGTATTCCACGAACGATACTCGCATTTTAAGATATATCCTGTACATAAGTGGGTAGAGAAGCGACTTACCTCGCGACTGGATGGATAGTTCGTGTTATCTGGATTATCATTATTCTTACGCCTCTCTGCGCGATCGACGTGAAATACAACGTGCAAGGTGGATACGTACGAGATGAAATCTCGCGAGTATGATCGCGCCGATCGAGGTGGAATCCAAGTGGTATCCAAGCAAGTACTGTGTACCTTGCGTGGATACGTATAGGTATACACGGCGTGTACTTTACGAATGCCGGATCCGCGCGTATCAAAGGTGCTCTTCGTGCTTGTATTTATTCGTAGACTCGATCGTATTTTACGCGCGGACAGGATTGAGGCTCTTCCCAAATGAACGCCAAGGATGCGTATACTAGCGAATACATATAACAGCAGTACCATCGGCATAACAAATAAATATTCTACAAGAATATAAACAAAAAAGGAAAATCCTGCAATATAGATAAAAGCTTGCTTAAATCGATACTTGTTTGAATTTGATATATAGAGCAGTCGATTTGGGTATGGCAATAAAAATTGAAAGACATTTCTCTATTTTCTTCCAGACTTCTTCATTCTCTAGTGAAATTATTTATTAATTTATTTACGATATAAAAATGATTTTGTATAAATAGGCGAGTCGTGATTTTAGAAACGATATAAGAGAGAGTTTAATTTTATTATAAGATATTATAAATTCTAGTAAACTACAGACGTGAGTGGTACGTTCATTTTTCAGCAAATATTTAAAAATTAATTTTCAGAAATTACTTGTATTATTTTACGCTATCGGATCAGGTTTATTGAGTGATTCGTAAACTTTTGCTGTAATTGTTTATATCTTATTTTTATTAATACAATTCTAGTGACATATCTTTAGCATTTGAGCACAAATCGTAAGCACGAAGGCGTTTTGAATATTTATCAATATACAACATCCGTTACGATCCACCTACATTTACGTCCAATCGAGCATAAGTTATTTTAATCGTGGCGCTCTTCCTGGAGAAGTGACGCGGGAAACCATTTTGGGAGATCGCATCGCAAATACGAGAGCCGAATTAATTACAAATGTTAGGATTATTACGTGGGCGGGTAACCATTAAGGTGTCGAAACCGGATTCTGCTGTTGGTCGAAAGAGCGATACATTAATCTGCACACATGATATATGCGCGTGCGGGATCATACAGGGTAGATATACAATATTATAGTATCTTGTGACGCAATATGAATTCGATCGTTTTGATAGTGGTTCATTCGAGGAACTCCCTTGTACCTGGAGGCAGCTATTAATCGGTAACGTTATCCAAAACGTGATTTTAACATAATCAGATATCGGAAACACGCAATTATATCTACAATAGAAGAAACAAAGATGTTGCGGAAATATAAATATTTTAGAAAGTTAGAAAAAATGTAGAAATCTTATGTATAAAAAAAATTTGTTCCAGCTACGTAGAAAAAAGTAAGCGCACATGCTTCGAAGCATTATTCGGTTTCTGAAAATCGAATCTAAGGGCAAAAAGAGATGTACTTTATTACGAGAAATCTAATAAAATTCGTTGCAATAAGACTCGTACGGAAAGATATATACGCGACGACGATGCCGAAGGCGCTGTGTATTTCCGCAAATAATATTCTTCCTTAGCACATTCTCTCGAATCGTGGGAACTCTCCGTCCAGCATCGTGCGTTTACCTGCCATGCAACCATCCATATTTGACTGTCTGCGAAAACGCGCTCTAGCATTCTTCTATCCGTTCAGCCCGATCGGATTCGCGTTCGATTCTCGCATCATTCGATTTCCTTCTAGCTCCCATCAGATGTCTTAAAATACCACCTACCTTGTTGCTCGAAGCGCTCACCCTACATTCTTTTATTCGCCTCACGTACAAACGATAAAGCCTTGGATAATAGGAGATGATGAAAAAAATCATGGGTAAGTTTCATCGCAGTACCATTTGCGAAATTATTTTATTGGTAGCCCAGAAAAGCCGGCGGGAAACTTGATTATAAAATTGCTAGGTGTAAAATTTGCTTTTATTCCTGATTTATTTTAATAATATACACGGCTAGTTGTAAGTCAAATGGAGAATTAATTCAGGTTTGAACGACTATATTTATTATTTTTCTTCCAATTCTTCCTAAGAACTTTGCAACATACAGCACGACGAAGCCCGCCATAAAACATGGATCATAGTCTCGTTCCCCTGGCTTCCTCGAGCCGGCAAGGTCACATGATTTCTTTTTTTTTGCCTTTCATCTCTTATCTTTCATACCTGAGTAACAAAACGTGTTTAGTAGTTAGTTCGGATGATCACATTCGCTCTCGGTAAAGCCTGGTGATGGGCATAGCATATGCGGTGTCTGTGGCTATATAATCGTGTCGAATCGCCAGTAATGCGACCCGTTAATTGTTTCGCACGATGCGTACAACGATCGCGATGCTGGATCATTTGCCGCGTTTATTGACGATAATTATCGTACCGCGCATCCAAACTGCTCGTGTATATTAACGGATTACCTAACGCATTTTGGTCGTGCAAGAATTTCATTCGTGACCATATCGCATTGCACCTCGCGCGCAAACACAATCGGATGATTGGAATGCCATTTGATGAATATCTATCGTACGGTATATACATGTGCCGTGCATTTCATAAATACCTAATGGTAAAGTATAATATAGTTGAAACACGTAAAAATTCTCTTTTATCATAAGAATATCTTGAGATATGATTTTTTAAAGCGATTTCAAGTTAAATGTAATTTTATAATTATTATATGGATTTGTGTTTTATCTATGAACATTACTTGACAAAAAATATTACTATAAAGCATTTATAGAGATCCCGTTTGATAACTGAAAATGTTAATATTTATTTATGTGCAATTATTTTTATTTAAGATAATAGTCATTTCTTTAATTTTACAATAATAAAAACGTTTACGATTTGAATTTCGTGAAACATATTTCACGTAAACGTTCTTACACGAGTTAGTTCCGTCAATCAGTACAGCAAATTGAACAAATGAAGTAACAGCAATTGCGATTGGAACAATTTCCTATTAGAGTCGATTTCCTTCTTCCACGCAATTATCTCGTCGTCTTTTCCAATTTTTTTTTTTAATTGGAGATACACGTTCTAGATATACAAGGCGGGAAAGATTCTTTAAGACCCTCTCTTTTTCTTTTTCTGCCGCGCCGCGATCCAATTACCGTCGGACTCACGCGCCCATTAACGTGATGCGTGCTCTGTTTTCCTGTTTCAGTCACAACCATGGTATGACACTTGATTGAGGTAGCCAGTCCATAAACGAGACCACCAACCGCTGCCGCCGCCATGAGCAAGCTATTTCAATTTCTGGCCCTCCTTCTGTTGGGTGTCAATGCCAGACGGACCGACGGAGACAGACCTGCGGATGACGCGCACGTCGGCCAGCAGCGTCGCGGCTCCCTCCACAAGTCGAATTACAACAGCAATAATAATTACAATCATCAGCCGAACTCGCCCTATTTGCCGCACCAGCAGCCCAGGGAGCGGAAGCCCAACATTGTACTGATTCTGACGGATGATCAAGACGTTGAACTGGGTTCGTAGCGACGTACAGGATTACTCGAGCCTCTCGGAAGCTGAGATCCAACTCCGATCAACTCCGCCTTCTGTAAATTTCTTAATTTCAGTAGCAGAGAGCACATTAGTTTGTTACCTCATCAACTTTCTCTATCTTTTATTTCGTGGAGTCGATCAGTTTGATTTCTAAGAAACTCATTTATCGTCGGTGTATAAATACCTACGTAGAACACAGAGTTCACTTTGTTTATTGCGTGCGGCAGCCTGCTGGCGCCTTATCTCGCCATCGCGATATTAGTCTCAGTCCTTGCGAAGGCCCGCTTCGAGATATCGCGACACGTATCCGAAGAGAAACGCGTGCAATATGCAATCTTATCTGTAACGCCGCACAGAATAACATTACGTGTATTTATTTCATTAATTTGTCCGCTAATATCGAAGTAGACTACGGGCGTTTACGAGTCAACGCTTGAAATCTTCACCGACAGATATTTCGAACGGTATAAAATCGCGATTCCTTCCTTCCTTCCTTCTTTCTTTTCAGAACACGAAATTTCAATGAGAAACGATGTTGTTCTCAATTTTCAACGAGGTTAATTAAGAGATTACTGAAATACAATTCAAATTTAATGAAAAGTACATGCTTTTATCTTCGTTTTATCGATCTTATAATTCGATAATAATTGATATTTTATTATGGAAAGTTCACGAGTTCAAATATAAATTTTATATGATTCGTAGGTAAAGACCGTATATAGCCTGTGTAATAAGCATAGTCCGCATTCAGCATAATAAACAGAGCATATTGCACCAAGCCGGCAAGCGATTAAGCGATTGCGGGACAATGGACGTGTCTATATAGATTAACCGAGTACATGTTTGACCGTATCCAAAATGGTCGTTTCGTATCCATCGCAGGTTCGCTGAACTTCATGCCACGGACTCTGAAGCGAATAAGGAACGAGGGCGCCGAGCTGAGACACGCGTACGTGACCACTCCCATGTGCTGTCCGAGCAGGAGCTCTTTGCTCACCGGTCGTTACGTTCACAATCACGAGGTCTTCACGAACAACGACAACTGCAGCAGTCCCCAGTGGCAACGAGATCACGAACCGCACTCCTTCGCCGCTTATTTGAGCAACGCGGGATATCGGACAGGTAAGAGAGTGGCTCATCGTTCATCCTGTAAACCCTGGTGGATGATTACAGATCTCGCACTTCGCGAAGAATCGCACGCACGCAAAGCATTTAATGATATTATTGCAGTGTTAAAAACGAGACATTTTAATCCTATCACGTGAAACTTTTTTCCGACACGTTTCTCGGGTTGAAAATCGAACTTTTTCCATCTTGAACGTTAAATATTTTTTCCGACAATTAAATTTCCGTTTAATTCGAAACTACTCTAATGCTATAAAACGAAAGCGGAATGATATTAAATGTTAATAAAGCTCTCGGTCATCAAATTATACTTATTCGAAAATTCTGCAAGAGAGAGAAAATCAAAAATAGCTTCTTGATAAAGCTATTTATTCAATGCTTGTCGTTTATTACTAGCGCGATTTAAAGAGAATAGACGCGTTATTATCCGTTGCATTGTAACGCACATAACTCGACCTTTGGCCGTACAAACGCAATCAGGATAATCGAGGCACGTTCAATTGAGAAGTGAGATTTCTATTTACCTTCCTATGCCAGCACAATGCGCTTTATATGCGTAACTGGAGTCAAGTACGATTATAGCGATAAATCCTCGTTACATAGGTCGACCCGAGCCACTTAGGCCGGGATTTTCAATCAGAATAGGTCGAAACCTTGCTTTACTTTTTTCTTTTTCCCCCCGCCAATTATACCCTCACGTCGCGCACATGAATCAACGTCATCGTAGCAACATCTTCCACGATACTTATTCGCGCGTTGTTTTAAACGAAGCGGCAAGTCGACGTCCCCTATTTACATACGGATGCTGCACCCCGCGGGCGGCGTATTCCCGCAATTAAAATCTCGATTAATCCGCTCCCTCCCACTCTGTTCTGCTCCCGACGTTTCCGTGCACGACATATACCGGCGTCCCGCAATTTTCATTCCGTGCAATCGGTCGCGCCGAACACGGCAATGCATTCCCGCGAAATTCCCGAGGCTTAATTCCACCAAGCCGGGTTTCGTCCCGCGCGATTGTTCGGCGAGTGTTGCAGGGTTCCCCCCCTCTCGCAGCCTCCCATCCCGTCGGCGGCGAATCTTGCCGTGATTTCTCTCCCGGAGGGCCAAAAACGGTTGTAACGTGCACGTAACATCGCACCTGCGCCGCGACGCGATCGATCGGCAACTCAAAATCCAAATGTTCAATCGACTCGGACTTCTCGCATTAATCACCCGCGATTCCGCGGATATTCGTTCAGCGTGGCTCGAGTTACATCCGCAAATTCGCGACTGCGTTTCGATATGAGATCCGATCTATATAAGTATCGACTACATGGGTAATTGTTTGTTCTTTTCGAGTGACGTTTCGGTACATGCTACACGCATATTGCATTGGTAATTTATGTGATTTGCTACTTGATAGTTTAGATCTCACTGAATGGGCAGAATCTTAATCCTTTGCTTACCAAACTTAACCAATTTATTTCAGATCATGACCCGTGATAAGACATTCTTGTGCTAGATTATAGATTATACCCGCGACAGCATACGGACTGCAAGCAAAATTCGCCGTGTTCGTCGACTTAGCGCAAAGTCTCGAGACATGATACCCGATGATATTAATGTGCTCTAATATAAC
Source organism: Temnothorax ravouxi (assembly GCA_030770255.1). Classification (NCBI taxonomy): domain Eukaryota; kingdom Metazoa; phylum Arthropoda; class Insecta; order Hymenoptera; family Formicidae; genus Temnothorax; species Temnothorax ravouxi. The sequence goes on from JASTWP010004269.1 coordinate 639,024, forward strand.
AGATAGATGCATCAGTTGCGATGCTGCATGCCTCGTCGCAGCATCGCAACTGATCGAGAGGCACACGAACGTAATAGAATAATCTGTTCTTCACGGTGGATGTCGCGGGTTGTACCACGTTATATTGCATTGCCATCGACGATTTCTCTTATCGCTAAAAGACGTCATAAAACGCGTTAGCGTGTCCGCGATGTAAAGAATTCTTGATGGATCGTAAAACGTTGCAGCCACCTGTCGCGAGCTTGTATGGAATAAATACCGCATTTCTTTTTCGGCGAGAAACCTGAATACATCAGAATTTCATTGCGCTTATGTATGTGACAACGATTTGTACCTCCAGAAATCCGATACTTATTTTTAAAATCCTATTTTTAAAAAAATTGGTTAATTTCAATTGCGATTTAACTGATTCTCAATCCATTTCTAGATTCTGTCTAGAAAGGGGGTCAGAGAATCAGTTAAATTCCAGTTAATTGATGTTGCTGGAACTGAGCCGGATGGAAAGAATGCAACGCGACGGTATATATGTATATACATATATTCTGAGGCTCAAAGGGAGGTAAAAATCTCGTGATCGCTGAGGCCGATCGGTGCGCTCGCTCGCCGATGTCGGACCTTGCACAGACGTTCGGGCAAGAGAGCGGAATCTCTTCTGCTTCTTCTTGTTCGTCGGCATCTTCCTTTCCGTTCGCGACCATATTCGCGTATAGACAGGACGTTGCTCCCTGAAAGTGCAGCCAGCCAGCCAGACTCCTGTTTCGTCGATCGAACCATTCGCCTACATCCGGCACGATTGCTACCATTGGCGATCTTCCAAAATTCGCGTACACAGCGTATTCCTCTACTTCCGGCGCAATGTCTGCATCGTCGAGATAAGGTTTCATCAGGATAAGAATCGCCTGGATCGCGGCCGGAGGTGAAAGCGCGGCTAATTGCCGCGATAAGCCGCCTTGTTTTATGCTTCTCTCGAGAATGATCGTTTATGACATAACATTTCTCGCTTGACGAGCTCGTGCCTTGCCCCTAGCATACGTTTTAGTCCGATGGCCCGTGAAACTCGTCCCGTAACAACAAATCTTGCATGACCTGATTGAATCGGACCTTTTTTAGTTCAATCTCGCGCTTTCGCTAGATACTTGCATAATATTATGCAGGACGTGAAATGTTGTTAATTTTTTTCAAACGCATGTTAATATGCAAGAATTAAAAAAGTATAAATATATAACGTTTATTTAAACCAGGCTCAATCCAGGTAGGTAGAAGGTAGCAAATTTTTATGTCATATAGACAGAAAGTTGAATTAGGAGAAATAATTTCATAGCAACATATTATACGTGTACTTAACTAACTTTATTTAATTACCTTTTTAAACAACAATACAAAAGTATTTAGTCTAGAATCATACCACGATCGTAAAGGGAAAATTAGAAGTAACAAAAGCTGCTCGTTTAATTCGTTCGGAACTTTAGAATTTTATTTTATAGCATGTGACATTTAAAGAATGTTCAATTTACCGATAGTCGGAATGATCAGGGACATGATCATCCCGAACTCGCAAAGGAATAACGTGTTTCGCAAAGTACTGATCGATGATCGTGCTTTAGGGAAAGGAAAGAACTTGTTTTGTTATCGCTGCCTGTGTTATTATGCAGGGTGTCCCTGACCAGAATACCGGGACTGGTTGGCCAAGCGACAAATTTTCTTTGTTATCTTCGCGAGAGAATCTTGTCGCGAGCGAATACGTTATTCGACATCACCATTAAGGTGCGTTCGTGACTTTGGAATTTGACGAGTAAAGATGTATGCTCGTTAAATTATTCTAAATATGTAAAATACAAAAAAACCCAAGAATTAATTCGTAATTGATGAGCAAACGATATTTTCTAAAGTTTATATTTCTATTTATATATATTTGTATTTATTCAACATTTGTATTTTCCCGGTTATATCAACTTTCACACTCTTATAGACAGAGGCAGACATAAATAATTTTTCGTACACAAAAGAAATACAAACAGTACTTATTTAACATTATTATTTTAAGTACTTATTTAATAAGGAATATTTTTTGTTTCTGGATTTTCTATCTTTTTTACTGAATACAACATAATATTTAGGGCTTGCACAGCTTGCCTCAATAAATTGAAATAAACATAAACGAAAAAATAAATTAATCCGGGAAAAAATAGATCCGAGTTCACCACCCCAGTTGCCTTTGCAAGATAATGATTTATGTTTGTTTTAATTTATTGGTGGGGCAAGCATGCAAGCTAAAATATTATGCTCTGGGTTATTGGTATGTCAAAATATATACATTTCATATATCTTCTGTCTATTATAATCTATCGTGTGTATTTTTGGATACAAGAAATTATTTATGTCCGACTCCACCTAGAGTGTGAAAGTCCATGTAATTAGGGAACGACTGCTCAACATGTATACGTCATCACGTAAACACACTTTGCGAGATATGTAATATATGTATATCTCATCGTATTATCGTAATATTGAAATAAAATATAAAACTTACATAAAATTCTTTTAAATGTGACATTAATTAAATGTCACGTTCTTTACCTGCACGGGGATTCTCTAACTCCTTAACGACAGTTTCGGTATTGTTGCGCAGCTCTTTTGCCATATATGTATAATACCTGCGCAACGATTCCGAAACTGTCGTTAAGGAGTTAGAAAATCCCAGTGCTGATAACAATTTATGTTTGTTTTAATTTATTGGTGGGGCGTAAAGCCCCACACTTCCAAAAAATAACTGTCAACCTACATTTATAAAATATATACATTTCATGTATCTTTTGTCTATTATAACCAATCGTGTGTATTTTTGTACACGAAAAATTATTTATGTCTAACTCCATCTGGAGTGTGAAAGTAACACAATCACACATACACAGGAAAACACGATTATTGAATACAACGAATGTGTTGTCTGGCTGACAGAACTAGCATGTAAATACAGCCAAATAAATAAGTGTCCTGTCCATAGATGCCACGAATCTTCCTGGTCAAGAAAGAGACTCAAAAAATGAGAATCCAAATTTACCTGATGACAATTTATGTTTGTTTCAATTTATTGGTGGGGTAAAAGCAAAGCTTGTAAAGCCCCACACTTCCAAAAAATATCCCACAAATAAATATACATTTCATATATCTAACTAAGCTTCTGTCTATTATAACCAATTGTGTGTACTTTTGTTACGAGAAATTATTTATGTCTAACTCCATCTGGAGTGTGAAAGTAACACAATCACACATACACAGGAAAACACGATTATTGAATACAACGAATGTGTTGTCTGGCTGACAGAACTAGCATGTAAATACAGCCAAATAAAGTGTCCTGTCCATAGATGCCACGAATCTTCCTGGTCAAGAAAGAGACTCAAAAAATGAGAATCCAAATTTACCTGATGACAATTTATGTTTGTTTCAATTTATTGGTGGGGTAAAAGCAAAGCTTGTAAAGCCCCACACTTCCAAAAAATATGGATAAGGTATGTATATAAATTGTATGTATAAAAATTGATATATATACATTTCATATATCTTCTATCTATTATAACCAATCGTGTGTATTTTTGTATACGAGAAATTATTTATGTCTAACTCCATCTAAAGTGTGAAAGTCAATGTAATTAGGGAAAATATGTACTAAATAAAACTGAAATAAACATATGCATATAAATACATTTGTACTGAATATCCAAAGTTTACTTTTCTTTCGTCGATGAATTTTCTAACTAACAATAAATTGAAATCTTTTCTATTAAAAGGCAGATTTTTCTTGACATCAATATTTTGATGCACAATAAATATCTCTCTCTTACAAGCAATTACATCTATAATTCTATTCATAAAATAAAGTAAAAATTTCTGTGTTAAAGTGAAATTACTTGAACTCGCTGATAAGTAAAGTTTTATCGTACTTTATATTATTTGTGGTAATCTCTAAATATGCGATTGTTTATAATTCTAAAGGTCTTAAGGTGCCATGGCCTGATATTCCTAATATTTTTTTAATAGAGAATTAATTCCAAACTAAATAACTTTATTATCTTAGCTAATGTTCTAGTTAGCAAAATTAGCTAAATGTATTTTGTTATTTATTAATACTTATTACGATAATATAAAAAAATTGATATAAAAATTTGATACAAAAATGTATTTCAGTGTTTGCTTCAATGCATATTTTTACGCTATTGCAAACTACAAAGCTTGACACATGTCTCGTTACAATTGTCTAAAAATGAATTGATAAATGTTTCGTATTTTATATATATTATGAGATATGGCGAATGGAATTCAATACGCGATAGATCGATAAAGCAAAACACGGCGCAGCCGTTTCGTATCTGAGAGTCGCTTCATGTTATGTACTGTTATACAGCGCAAAACGTTAACGAGACAAGCCTCTATTTTATGAGACGCGCTGCGTAGTAAAGCATTTTACTTAACATACTCTTAATTATTCCTTTGCGAATAATTTCCTGGTGAAATTTTTGCAGTGGGTTCTCGACCGCATGTTTAAATGTAATTTTTCCTTTCTGTGGCTTTTTTTGCATTGCACCAGACTTTAGAGCCTACAGTTTATAAGATAAGACCACGCGTATGTTAAAAGCTGCAACAGACTCCAACATGGATGTTCTGCAGGATAATTATAGAGGATTCAATATTATTATTACTATATCAAAGTCAACGTATTAAAAGACGCACAAAAAAAAATGACGAACGGAAATGCCTCACATCCATATCGATATCAATTGGCTATATTTTTTTACACTACTTTTTTTCAATATAGAAATATACATATAAAAATAAGTAAAGCTGGACTACATTCTCTTTAAGTCTTAGACATCTGGGAAAACACTTTTCGTGATTTGTGCTAATACTAGTATTGTTTTAATAAAATTGTTGATGAATGTTAATAATAAAGGATAGAAATGGATTTATGACACAATTAAATACTACAACGCGTATAATTTATTGATTATTATATAAGCTGAAATTGTTTGATAATAAGATAATAATATTGCGTCAGATGGTATTTTTGATCACTTTTTAAAATATAATTGCTGAAGAATTTCACATGTAAATCGAAGGTAACGCGTGAATGCGCGTATTATATGTAAGTCTTTCAGAAGCCAAATTATATAATGAAACATATTTTGCAATGATTTTAATTACCATACATTTAATTAGTTTATGTAACTTTATCAGTTTTCTCTACATATTATTTTTCATAGAGTTGATTATTTTGGGAGAGACTGAGATAAGATTTTTATTTTTGCCTAAGAATTTTTTGACGCAGTTAGACATATTTAATTCTACCAAAAAATGACGTGTGTCTCATCACAATTAGTCAGTTACAATTGCGAGCATTTCAATGTGAGATATCGATTGAAAGCAGAGGCAGGATAAAGGAAAAAGTCTTTATGATGCAAGCGGGATTTGCATGAATAATGAGGCAAATTAGGATCCATTATCTGACCTATCGTAATAAATGCGTAATGACAGCGGCGGAGATGACGCCGATGGCGACGTACGACGATCGTAAGGAGAACGTTTCTGTATCCGTTATATAGCGCTGAAGAAAGCCCCGCCGACACGTGACGCGGTATTGTTTCAAGTGGCTGTAGGAAGTCTGATTACCATAATACATACTTATACTTGTTAGTACACGCGGCAAATATCTCGGCTATTTCGCAACTGATAGATGAACGTCTTGATTTCCGGTGTGTGTTCCTGCATCTCAAATAGAAACTCACGTAATGATTATAACACGAAACAATCTCGACGAATGAGACTAAATAAAGTGCTTAAAAAGGAAATGTGATAGCGATTCACCATTCGGAGTGAAAGCCGGAGAGCTCTCCATAATTCGTTATATTTTCTAATAGTATGCTAAATTTTTTCTTTAGCATTAAGACAGTTTTTTGTCGAGTTTTACCTATTTCTGTAATTTATAAGTTGTAACTTTAAGTGCAATTGTGGATTTTATTCTTATTTAATGCGTACAATTTATAAAAAAATATATATATATATCAAAGGCCTATTAGTGTACATTAAAGTTTAAATTTTTCATTTAGACGCTCAATACTCGAAGCAAACGCGCTTGTTTTTTTCCTGCAGGGGTGACTGATCCGCAGTCATTTGGGCTTAGCAAACTCACGGACCCGAGCTCAACACACTGCAATGCTCGCATACATTTACCTACAATGTACACTCATATTCACATCTTTTCGTTGTGTACGTGACACTGCAATAAACGCTTTAGAAAAAATGAAAACAATTAAAGTACAACTTGATTTAAGAATAATGAGAGAAATGAAAACTATTATATTTACACATAAGTTTTAGATATAGAAGAAGCAGAATGGTAAAAACTAAAATTTATTTTTTTATTTATATTACTCAAAAGTTTATCGATGAATTTCGACGCTACCGGGATAATCTTTCATGTCGATCACTAATAACAACTGATATGTATGTATCAAATAGGACTAATAAGCCTCATATAACACATCTTTTAATGAAAGAACAAATTAGTGTCCAGCATCCTCTCGACTCTTCGGAGATGTTAAGATTTCAATGCCTAAGGCATACGACATTTGAAGTAATTCTGAAGCTTATATTACTTTGTGATTTAGACTTTACATGAATTTTATCAAGCGTTCTTAAAATTCTCAATTCGCTCGCCATATAGTCTCTGCCTTCTCTATCGATATAATTTTTCCAACTGTTATCCCATAACATGGGATAACAGTTGGAAAAAATATATTTAAGCCCACTGTGAATTTCGATCCGCGCGATTCGCGCACGACGTGAAATCCCGATTCATCATGCGAGTCTTTTTGCGGAAGTAGCGTTGTTCGTTGAACAGCTCGTTAGGCCGCGGCGGCGGTGGTGCAGAAGCATGCGATGTACCCTTAAATCTCGGCACGGGAACGTTTCAGCGCTCGGTCGTGAACGAATGGGGTCGACATGCGAACGAATAAACGATCACGTCGAGCCGAAGCGCGCCGCGCGTGTTTCGATAGAATACCGAAAAGCGGGTTAATGCTCCCGCGGCACGAAACAACTTCCTAAAATAATCGCGAACTTCCTCCGTACCGCCAATATTCTGGCACATCGCAATATTCTAAGTTCATTCGTGCCGTTTAACTCCGATGATCTTGAACGGTACGCGCCGTTCATTGTTCCGACGAGGGTGTAACTTCGCTCTCTATATGCCATCTACCATATACCATCTACCATCAAAACAAACAATGAAAAATTTTCTGTAATTGACGTTTGTTATTCTTGACGATGACGTTATCTAATAATTATTTAAAAACATTTTTTTGTACCAGCGATTTTAAGTATACATTTATTAATAGCTAAAGAGACAAGAGAAATCTTAATATAATGTTAATAAGTTTTAAAGGTTTCATTTATCAAATTGTGCTTAATTATATTACGGAAATATTGACTTAAGATATCTTATACAAGGATATTTCGAAATTCTGTTACATTAGGACTATAGTGCCAAAGATTTGTCATTTTTCCATCTTGCCTTGTATTAAATTAAAACAAAAATTTTTAAAAAAAGATTGAAAAATTTCTTTTTAGATGGAAAAAAGGATATAGGAAGATCCATGACGGCGATTTTGCTTTCAGTTTTCTGAAATTTTATTTTTAACATTATTTGATAAATATGATAATGCTTTTGCATCAATCTAATACTTCATAGCTATTTTTTTTCTATTTTTCTTGAATATTGTATTTCGTATATTATTATTATACAGAATATGATTCTTTAAACATAGTTAAATTTATGATGCATAGTTTATACTCAGTATTATGAAAGCGTAACCTATAATGTGTAATAATTTCAAGTATAATGATATATCTTAATAATATCGTTTTTGATCTTATGTCTTCTCTATTGACGAAAATTTAACAAGAAACTCACTTATTTTTAATTTTTTTTAATTTTTCAACATTAAATAGGTCTCTATATCTAAATCTTATAATTAAATTCTATTAAAATTTCTCTCGATCTCTTATACATTCTTTAAGTCGATTTTTGGCATTTGTCCATCCTCATTTTCACGACGAGTACCGCACGGTGCCCCTCGAGGTTGTCGATATTCAGCTATGAACAGTTTAAAGACATATTAATTTGTTGGCTGATTTATAAAGGATTTAAAAGGGAAGAGAATATTTGCTACATCGAATGTCTTTATCGTTTCATTTTATTTTGTTTTGTTCTAACTAAAATTTAATCCGCGACTGGCGCCAGAATACTGCTGGCGCTTCTACGTCGCTTCTGTCCTCTTCTTTAACATCCACTGTTAGCTAGAGATTACATTCTTTTACAATCAAATGTCTCCGAAATGTGTCGCCGTTTCCGAATTTTAATTTGCCCTCTAAGTCGCAATTTTTTTTTATTGTGGCGCTATCTCGGGTTGCGCTTCTATCTTCTTCGAAGCAACAGGTGCGATGCGTAGTCACAATTCTGATAATATAATCACCTTATATTTTAGGTACATAACTTCTTTTATAAAATTGTTTTAAAATTTTTATATTGATAACATCATGATAAGTAACACAAACTTGATCATGCCATGTGAAATTCATGAACATAAATGCAACATGCAGAGTAATAATAAATTATCTAAAATTAAATTATATAGGACAAATTAAAATATAATAAGAAAGTGCATGACAAGATGTTTTCAATTTTATAAAAAGTATACTAGAATCATATAGTTCAGAAATGAATATTATTGGATCAAACTGTAAACGCATAGGTATAGATGAGCAAAAAAAAATAAATCTCATATATTTTTGACAATGAGTAAAAATTTGAAAAATGGAAAGCGCGAATTCTATTATTAATCTGGTTGCTTCTGTTTGATGCCAACAGTTATTACAATTTATATTTATTCCAGTTTATTTATGGGAAAGAGGGATGAGCTCTGCAAAGTCTCACATTTTTATTTCTTTCCATTATAACTAATTTTTGTATAAGTAAAATTATTTATGCCTAATTACATTTAATTTATAGGCAATTAATATGATTAAGCAACTGTTGAATGCGATAAATATGTTGTCTGGCTGACAAAACTAGTATGCAAGTCGAACAAAGTGACCATTCAAGGCATCATAAAACTGCATTAAATGCGTGATTATATAAGAGAAAAACTTGAAAAACGGGGAATTCGAGTTTACCAGCCCAGTCACTTTTACCTGATGATAATTTATGTTTGTTTCAATTTGTTGGTGGGGCGAGTAAAAGCAAAGCTTGCAAAACCTCACCTTCCAAAAAATAATTTGCTGAGAAAATCAATATGGTAGGTATATATAATTATAATATCATTATATATATATATATCACATCATTAAATTCTCGTATTTTTTTCTGTGTTATACTGTTTTATCGTAAAATAAAAAATCCAAGTGTTCATTAGCTTACAATTAGTCACGTTCTTTACCTGCACGGGGATTCTCTAACTCCTTAACAACAGTTTCGGTATCGTTGCGCAGCTCTTTTGCCATATATAATACCTGCGCAACGATTCCGAAACTGTCGTTAAGGAGTTAGAAAATCTCCGTGCTGATGACAATTTATGTTTGTTTTAATTTATTGGTGGGGCGTAAAGCCCCACACTTCCAAAAAATGACTGTCAACCTTTATTTATAAAATATATACATTTCATATATCCTCTGTCTATTATAACCAATCGTGTGTATTTTTGTACACGAAAAATTATTTATGTCTAACTCCATCTGGAGTGTGAAAGTAACACAATCACACATACACAGGAAAACACGATTATTGAATACAACGAATGTGTTGTCTGGCTGACAGAACTAGCATGTAAATACAGCCAAATGAAGTGTCTGTCCATAGATGCCGCAAATCTTCCTGGTCAAGAAAGAGACTTAAGAAATGAGAATCCAAATTTGCCTGATGACAATTTATGTTTGTTTTAATTTATTGGTGGAGTAAAAGCAAAGCTTGTAAACCCCCACACTTCCAAAAAATAATTGTGAAAGGTAAACTGAAATATATGTATATATATATATACATTTCATATATCTTCTGTCTATTATAACTAATCGTGTGTATTTTTGTATATGAGAAATTATTTATGTCTAACTCCATCTGGAGTGTGAAAGTAACACAATCACATATACACAGGAAAACACGATTATTGAATACAACGAATGTGTTGTCTGGCTGACAGAACTAGCATGTAAATACAGCCAAATGAAGTGGCCAAATGAAGCCATCACTCGCCTATCGCAACAATAATGTCACATAGCGTTATCGCTTCGACGAATTCGCGGTGTGATAGCTGCGTATCTACAAATGCGAATTACCGGTAATATTAAAGAGAAATCACGAAATAAACGCAAGTGAGCGAGATAGTTAAAATCGTACAAATCGCACATGATTCTTTAAATTTTAAATGATGAGAAACGCGCTTTGCTTGTCGAGCAATCATTCGATGTCTATTGCGACTATCGGGAAAAAATCGAGTAACATCATCATATGATTAATTTTCGCGGTGACTTGTTTTATTTCGAAATGCTGCTCATGTGAGTGGAAACAGAAAGGGATCGCTGTGATTACGCAGAAAACACGATGTAAGCTGAGAGAGACTATTACCCGGATATTTTCGAAGTGCGTGAGTCATTTAGAAACAATTCGAACAATGCATTCGGAAACCAATGTTTCCGAACTCGTATGTCTGCACATGAAGTCGCACCGAAAATGAATGTCTTGAAGAAATATAGAAATTTATAGGTATAAAAGAATTATACGATTGTTCTCTCTCGACGACTACAAATATTGAGAAGTAAAAAAGATCATCCAACGTTATTTACTCCATATAGTATATATTACGTGTAGAATGCTGAAAAGATCATCTCCAATTTTTAATATATTCAATTAAAATCGCGAATTGAGGTTCAATTGGTTATAAATCCTCGTGCAAGAAAGCCGAATTGATGATTTATGTCAAGTGATTATTTGCAGCCATGATATCTATTCCACAGATTTATCGATCGTTACGCTTGTTGTTTAGCGAATAGGAATGACGCTCGCAATTTTTATTGAGATGTCACCGATTAGTGCTAAACGAAAGTAAACGTGATTGATCGCGCATGATGGTCTCATTCTAGCAAAAATCATCTTGCGCGCGCGCGTCTGATTTCGCCAATCGCCATCATATAACTGATATAAATAAGCATCGATATATACGTATACCGATATATACGATGGTGCACAAGGATATAAGGAGGATACGCGAAAGTGGAAGTAAAGAGAGAAACCGAAAAGAACGACTTCACCGTGGTGCCTTTGAATTAATTATTTGATGCCGCCCCGTATGAATAATTCAGGATTCGGCAGACGGGATGAGTCTTGACGGGAGGTACCTTTACGAGAAGTAGAAACCAGAAAATGGAATTGCCTTTTGATTTATCACCAGTATAGCCGGGAGAAATGTATACTTTTTCAATTTTTCTGCAAGATATTTATACAGTCTCGGATTCTCTGATATTTTTTTCCTCGTATTTTCCACATAATTTTTTTCAATAAAAAATATTTTTTCACATGTAAAAAAAGTACTGAGATTAACTTACCAAAAATAAAATATTTTGAGTTATTTTCTTTTTACATATTATGGTATAAAATATATCTCATATTTCGCAAAGTTTATGTATTCATGACACGTATTCAACAGTCGTGTTTCTCTAATTTTATTAACTCGTATACTCTGAAATTAGACAAATAGTTTCTCGTATTTAAAAACAAGAACAATTACTTATATAATTGAAACAGAAATAGAAAACAAGAATGGAAACATAAATATTTATATATGTGTAAAAAAAAAACAAATTTTTTAAAGTAGGGCGAAACACGTATGGCATTAATTCTTATTGTCATAGCTTAGAACGCAGATATAATGTGTTTGCTTTCTCTTTATTAATCTAGTATTTATTGAATGTATCGTGCTTCGTATTGAATTCTGGTGTTTTATGCGTTAAATTACAAATCATGGAATGATTGGAGGAAATATCAATATATATCATTTTTTCCTATATTTTCTGGCCATTAAAAAAGTTTACATGCAGCAATTTAACTTGACAGATGAGGGACAGTAATTTACACATTGCATTTCAATTATGAATTACAAGTTTGAAACATAATGAACGGCAAATAATATTTTGCAAGCGCGTGCATCGATAATACAAATTGTAAATTGCATAATTAAAAAAAACATATGCTATATTATATCTAAAATTACAGTCATTTAAGAGATAGAGGTGCCCAGAAAGTTGCGAGAAATTAAAGATTTAATCGTCCACCAAAGCTGTAACTTAATTTCCGCGATTTTATTTTTGTTTCAGGATACTTCGGCAAGTATTTGAACAAATACAACGGCTCGTACATACCGCCGGGATGGCGGGAATGGGGCGGCCTCATAATGAACTCCCGCTACTACAACTACAGCGTCAACATGAACGGCAAGAAGATAAAGCACGGCTTTGACTACAGCCGGGACTATTATCCGGATCTGATAGCCAACGACAGCGTGGCTTTCCTCAGACAGAGCAAACACAATTTCGCCCGGAAGCCGGTAATGTTAGTCGTGAGCTTCCCGGCGCCGCACGGCCCGGAGGACTCGGCGCCGCAGTTCTCGCATCTCTTCTTCAACGTCACCACTCATCAGTGAGTACAACGGACTTTCTGACTGTCTATTCCGATTTTTTTGCGAGCGCGACGTTATCCCTGGCAGCGGAGCGCACGCGGTCCGATTCGTACCCGGGACTTATTTTGCAAACCGGTTCCGTTTCTTGATGCCGTTCGCTCGCTGATCAGCGATAAATTCGCAGGGACGGCACATGTGTACACATGTCCGTGAACGGAATGTCGTTTTCCGATCGAGAGAATTGTAAATAAGTGAATTACGTCGTGGCATCTGCTTCACGAAAGGAATAAACATATCTACTTTTATTCGGTTTCATTATCCTATTGCCTCCCGTTTGATATAAAGTTTAATTGGAGCGAAGTTTCGCCATTTGATTGGGTTCGATAACATTTACTAAATTTACACGTATAAATATACTGTAGAAATAAAATACATCGTTTTACATTATTGCGTAAAATAAAAATTAATAAAACGTTTCGTAAAACATTAATTAGTTTCTTGATTTCTAATCTTGAATGTTCGTTTGCGTGATCGATCGAATCTCAGAAAAGAAGTAAATGAAAACATTTATTTTAAAAGTGCAAGTTGTAATTTATGACACAATCCAGTTTGATATCAGAGCAAAATTTAAAAGATTAAGCTTTGGGAGTAAGCTTTGCAAATCGTGCCACGCAATATTAATTATGTATTGTGTGCGTGTTCCGATCATTTTACATAATCTCTTCGCGAGAAATGCACTACGCGATCCCTTCTGCTTTGCTGTTTTGTCTATTATCCCGTTTGTGCGATCTCTTTCTCGTTGAGAACCGTCCATCCCAAGGAGGTTTACATTTCGCTTTCTCCGATTACACTTCGCGATGACTTCATCGTCCCATTATTGAAATGGGATTCAGCAACCAAACTGCGACGGCGAAGTCCAGCATGTCTTTATGCTATAGGCTATTCGTGCGACTGGTGTGACTGGATAGATACGATCTTTGAGGACTCAGTGGTCCTAGCAAAAAAAAACGCGAGTCAATTCGAGAGCAAGTCAGAGGGCAGTTCTGTATGAGGTTTCTGTATCCTCGACGTTATTCCGGATCGTTTGTCGTCGATATCGCGAGTCTGGCTCACGTTCGAGCCGATGCTGTCATGACGATCGCAACTTCATCGAACCCAGTCGTGCGCGCCTATTATTTTTCTGTTGCAACCGCTCTTCCACTCGTCCGATAACGTATATACGACGGGGGACCGCGCGATCCGACAATAAGGATTGTCGCCGCGCGGGGGAAAAAAAACGAGAACCCGGGGGCGACCTCCCTCCCGGCTCGACATCGACGAGTCGGACCCCATCGCGCTTTTCACTCCTTCCGAACAATGCGGCGCGTGTTCCATCCGCGTCGGAGGCCGGTAAATTCGCGCGGTTTATCTCCGCCCGCGCGAAAATCCACGTCCGGGACACGAGAGGGAACAGGGACGGAAGACGCGAGGCGATATCGAGCGTCAGCGCGCGTATACGCGGTCCTAGACGGGATAGACATCGCGTCGAATGATGAAGTACCCTAGACCACCATGAGCGCGCTCTTACGAACCCGTCGCACGAGACAGGTATTAGGGCAGAGAAAAAAAGCGACACACAGCGTGTCGTTCGGAACAGAAGTGGGACGATAGCGGACGCGCTATCCCTCGATGAAGCTTTATTTGTCGTCGTCTAGACGACGAAGCATTGATCACGCAATAAAAATAGATTAATGCATCGAAAAATGACACTTAAAAATAATTCAAATTCTAGCCGTGATTCTAAATAATCCGCAAAATGTTATGAGACGTTTAAAGCGGTATCTCTCGATTTTTTTGGTAATCTGCATGGTTAGAATTAGCGTCCGAACGAGAGGGAGAGAGAAACATGCATTTGTGGCGAGCAATCTTGATTGATTAATTTATTAGCGTGTGTATAAACTGATTTTTATTGCAAGCTTTCGCGTGCCGCTGCTGTGCGCGAGTTTTCAGTACCGAGTTTCGCGTGGCACGGACGTCGAGATAATAGCGACGTTGCAAATGCGTTTGTCTTCTGGCCAGGATGAGTAAAAGGAGCTCTTGGGCCGCGTGCACGTCTGGTGACGGCATGCGATTCATTACTGGATTTCCAAGACATGAGGACAGAAGAAAAACTCGTTGAAATTTCACCTCTTGCGATAAAAGGGACAAAGCTTCGCTTTAGTGATGATTTATGATTTATCGCGCTTAGTGCTTTGTCGCTCGACATTGCGAAGACACGGAGAAGAACGCGAGAAGTTTGTTTAACAGTTCGTTAATCCTTAGTTAATCTCTAGAACGTTAATTATTTCTGTAGAATATGAGCACACGAGAAGCTTTTCAATCCAAAGATACCCGGAAAATTATTCATATTATTACAGCGAAAATTACGGTGTAAAAAGTTAAACTTCTGATTTGTGTACTTCCGATTCAGTAATCGTGAATATTGAAAACTGCGGACTCAATAATATAATATTCGAGAAAAGTTTAGATCTTAAGATTCTTTTTGTCCCAGAACGTTACATTTCCGAGTTCAATATGTTTTCCCTTGCAAGCCCACAACATGTGTTTGTATAACTTCATTGTCTGGCCCCGACTCAATTGTGAAAATTTCCGGCGGGATTGAGAGCGATTGTTCGACAAGTGTCATTCCGAAAATTATATTTTTCGAAAGTGACTCGTAATACTGGAAACTACCGGTGGAAATTTAGGGTTATTGTTATCGGTTTATTTGTCCGACAGAAAAATCGTCGTTCGAGACGTGAAGTCGTATTTGACATTAATGTTTTCACACGCGGTGAAAAATACCAACGAAAGAGTACTTATGCGGAAACATCGTCGCACGTGCTTTCGCGAAATCGCTTAACGCACCTCGATATTGCAGATTGTATTTAATTACGGCGCGATATCACGGCCATTTATGGGGTGGTCGCAGAATGTCAGCCGGCGTTTTAATATATATACCGAGGTTTTCATTCTGCGCGCTTGTACATCACGGCGTTCCCGTGTCGTGCCACTCAAAAGCTAATCGACAGAAATTAATGTGTCGAGTAGCATGCACAGTAACGTGCTTTCAGGGTGCTTTTATCGGTGCGCCTTTAAGCAATCGCTAAGCGCACACAGCCAGGCCCTAATCTAATTCTCCCTCGATCAAAAGGTGTTATGTGCATTGCAAGATAATTAATATAAATTAATAATGGGTCTTAATGATAGTTTGATGATAGCTTGGTGGCGTTACGTCTATATTTATCTGATTGCAATAGCTTATTCTTAACTCTTTTTAAGAGAAAAAGTCTAAAAGTCTGTGTGATCAAATTTAAATATTATTCAGTTTTCTAATTTTGGTCTCCAATTTTGTATGAGATCTTGCGCGAGATGTCGATAATTGATTCAATCATAATTAATTGCAACTGCGAATAAAACGTGTTTATCCGTATGATAAAAATGTAAACTCATGCCTCGCAAGTTCTTTTTACGATCCCGTAAATAGGCAAACGTGTTAAAGCACACACGTTAATTTATAGCCGTGCTTAATGGAGTTTAGTTTGATCCCTACGCAACTTCTTGAGCGTTAACTCGTTCGACGCGACGGATCTTCGAAGCGTCGAATAAAGTTAGTTTGATTACTTATGCGTATGATTATTATGCATACGCGTGTGCGTAAATGCGCCGTGCGTGGGTTAATATCGTCGTTTTGTACATACGTCAACAAAGGAAACGATCTACCTACATGTTTCGCAACATCGCTCGTCTTTTTATGATTTTTTGAGGAAAACAGATTTTCTCATCATTTGTCATATAAAAATATTGAATTAAAGTCACTTAAAAGGGTTTTCTTTAAGTTTCATATTTTTTTTCATATTTTATTTTAATATTACGATAAGATATATTACATATCCCGTAGTGTGTTTACGTGATGACGTATACATATTCAACAGTCGTATTTCTCTAATTACATCAACTTTTACACTCTAGATGGAGTAAGACATAAATAATTTCTCGTATACAAAAATATACACGATTGGTTATAATAGAAGATGAATGAAATGTATGTATGTATTTTACGTTACATTTTTATTAAATTTCTATTACATTTATATTTTATAGCGTACTCCTGTTATTTTTTGGAAGTGTGGGGCTTGCATGTTTGCCCCACCAATAAATTGAAACAAACATAAATTGTCATTAGACAAAGATAACTAGTGAACTTGAGTTCTTTATTTTTTTTATCACTCAGCTTCGTAACACTTATATGGATGGATACTTTTCCGTTCTCAATAATCGTACTTATTTGATTATAAACTTTTACAATGTAGATGTTATTAAATCTAAATAAAAAAAAATAATTTCTAAATAATATAATTAAGCACAATTAATTATAATCAACAGGAACAGAAATAAATGCATCTAGCACAAAGTAACACCTTAAATTTTTTATTTCTTGTAAAGTTTGTCGCATTAATATACTGAAATGAATATAAATTATAATTGTTAGTAATTATTATTAGCCATAACACACAGAGCGTAAAATTAAATCTATATATCATATTTGATTGGTATGAACACTACATATCAAACATTGCAACTTCCGTACTTTAATTTATACAATCTGTTCTATGCCTTTGCTACATATCTTTAATATCTAAGTAAATTACAATTACGATTTTACCATAATCTAAATGCCATTGCATAATATGAAGAGACAGTTATCTATAGAAATTTTTGCATAGATTTTTTAAATGTAATCTTTTAATTTTAGCATTAAATATATTGTTTCAAATTAAATATTTTTATTATAAATAAAGTTCTTTTAAAATTGTTTTATTTTTTATATTACTATATAGACACACAAACGTGCGCTACGCGCGCGCTATTTAGCTTTAATATTATACTGTTACTGTGACATTAATATTAACCCTTTGTTACACACAACTGTCAAAATAAACGATGACAACCACTCACGAAGTAAGTGCAGCAAGAGAACTAATCAGCTTCACGGAAAAGCGACAACAATAAACTTCGATAGACTCGAGTTTAATATACATGTTTTTTTTTTTTTAATGAAAATGAGATGAGTTGGGAATGAGATGAGAAATGAATTACGTAAACTATGGATAAATACATAAAATCTTATTGTGTTCTCTTTTCAAGAATATATTTAAAAATGTAGTATGTAATTTTACTTTTTATTAGTTGTTTATTTTTCTTGAAATTCGTAACATATGCATAATTAGAAACCTATTTTTGTTACACATAAAAAATATACAAACCTGTCAATAAGACAAAGATCCTGCGTGCAGTATGAGCGTTTCTAAAGGACGTGAAGGAAGGTGAAGGGCCAATTATCCATAATATCGTGTCTCGCGTAATTGGAGGAGGAGAATAAGGAGGCGGCAAGGGTCTCGAGCGTAGCCGCGTCCAGCACCTATGATTCTCACTCCGCCGTCTCATCGCCGATCTCACGCTCCGGTCACGGGGGATTAATTTAATTTCGGTCTAGCTGTCAAGGATTTCTGGGATAAAACTGTGTTACACGTTCCTAAATCCAGACGGGTTCTCGTTAAAATTTTGCAACTAGCGGATCGCGATTGTGATTACGGATAGCGTCACGTGGCGAGATTTCACGACGTAACAATGAATTAACGGTCGATTTCTTGCGTAAGAAGGAAAATAGAATTGAAGGGCACCTTAGATTTAAAATTGAAGTCGTAAATTATTTTTATATCTTGAAAACTGATGAGTATTGGAAAACTGTTTAGTATATACAGATACCTCTTTCTATAACACAAAAACGTGTTATAAGGACATTTTGAGATATATGTTCAGAACTTTTATAAAAGAAACTATTTCGGACATTTGGAAGAGAATAATTAAAACAATATTCTTTTTTGGCTTTGCATTTCACGTTTTCTAGCACAGTAATATGCCTACAATATAATGCGATTTAACTAGTGGATGATACTTATCGATATCAAAATTGAATTTTCAACTATTTATATATTTAAATTTATTTCTATTCTAATTAATATAAATTATCCATGTTATATGTGTTATATCAATTGTTATTATCTATTTATATTAATTATTATTCTAATATAAATTATCAGTAAATAATAACAATACATTT
Organism: Temnothorax ravouxi; assembly: GCA_030770255.1. Taxonomy (NCBI): domain Eukaryota; kingdom Metazoa; phylum Arthropoda; class Insecta; order Hymenoptera; family Formicidae; genus Temnothorax; species Temnothorax ravouxi. The sequence goes on from JASTWP010004269.1 coordinate 657,888, forward strand.
TATCTTACTTTTTATTTAACAAGTTTGTCTATGTACTGTTCGTAATAATTGCTCGTTGAAGATGAAAACTTAAACTCTGACTAAATTCTGTCGGAAAATATTTATTCAAACCGTTTTCTCTAATAAAGAAAAGATTTTTTTACATGTATTATGAGATACGCATAATTAAATTATGTCCGCATTTTTGCATTTTAGTACGCCAGCATATGATTACGCACCGAATCCCGACAAACAATGGATACTCCAAGTTACGCAGAAGATGCAGCCCATTCACAAACAGTTCACAGATCTCTTAATGACAAAGCGACTGCAAACCTTGCAAAGTGTCGATGCAGCTGTAGATAGGGTATGCATTTATGTAGATATTGTAGATAAAGTACACTCAACACTTGCGTATAATTATTTAGAAAGTTTGAAATCTAAAAGGAAATCTAGCTATAGTTATTTCATCTCCGGAGAATTATCTTTGACGAAAGTCCTAGACTTTAAAACAAGTATACGATACATTTATCTTATGACAGATTTATCAAGAATTGAAGGATCTGGGTGAACTGGATAATACGTATATTATTTATACGTCCGATCACGGATATCACTTGGGGCAGTTTGGACTTATAAAAGGCAAGAGCTTCCCGTTCGAGTTCGACGTACGGGTGCCATTCCTCATTAGAGGTCCTGGTATCGAGCCTGGATCCATGTAAGTCGCGCGCAATTACATATTTAAGTTTAGGTATTCATTGTTATGGGAATTTGATTAAAAATTAATAAAATTTCGTTTTTTTTTTTAATTTTGGTACAAAAAATTTCCAAATCGCAGAGAGTCCGAATTATGAGAATTATGCTCGTGGATATACATGTGGAAACTAAACTGCGAGAAAGCAGATGCCTAAAAGAGCGAATAGCATTTTTACAAAATTGAATTGATCTTCCCGAAAATGCTGCATTCTTATAGAAAAAAATCTTCAAGAATAGGAAGGAATTGTAAAGTATTAATTAAATTTAATTAATCTTGTGTAGATCATAATTATATTAATTGTAAACTAATAGAAGAAACGTAGAAAGAGAACATATTTTCTCTTTTCAATTATGTTTCTATTTACATTATCAAATGAATTATTGTGAATTATTATCAAATCAGTCAAATCAGTCAAATGATTCATTTACACACTATCCTCAGATAAATATAAGCTGGAATAGACTTAAATCCAACCAAGGAGTAAAATCGTTCCTTGTAATAACGCTATAAAATTTTTAACTGATGCCTTACCGTCTGTTTAATATCTCCGAAAGTAAGTAAACATCAATAAATGTCGGGAGATCATTAAACGTTCTTTACGTCAAGTAGTTGAGACGCACTGAAAGTACAGCCATATGGTTATAAGAGGTTTATTGGACGTATATGAAGTTGCGGCGAGATCATTATAATGCTGTTACCCGCGGAAACTTTTGTACGTTGGCTTTCGTTCGCGGAAACTTATTTAAGAACAAATAAACGTCGGGAAGTTTAAGGCCCGGTATTGAGTCGTAATATGCAATAATAAAACATCCTCATAACGTTGCAGAGTAGACGACATAGTTTTGAACATCGATCTGGCGCCGACGTTCCTGGATATCGCCGGCGTCGAAACGCCACCACAGATGGATGGTCGTTCCTTCAAGAAACTCTTTCTCAAGTGAGTACGTCGGCGGTTTTTCTTATGAGATCGTACACTTAAATCTTTAAGCTCGTCGTGTCATTGCACTTTAATAGCATCTTCAATACCTACACGAAAATCAAATGCACAAAGATATGTAACATATGTTAATATTAATATTAATTAACATATGTTAATAAAGATTGAAAGTGTGTTCATACTTTAAATATTTTCTCTCATTTTTTGGTTGATATTACGCGGAATGTATCATTGCAAAAATCTCATAAAATTCGAGAAATCGTTTACCTATTTACTTATATTGATTAAGTTTGTAAACTTGGCATAGCTATCCAGTGAAATGGATTGTATTTTCCTGGAAATGTTCTTAATGAAATTTTATTTTAGCCGAGACTTTTAGCATAACTTTATTTGGAAAATTCAATTATCTTATTTTTTTCTCGCCGCTGGTACATAACTGCTTGAATGTTGGTACATTGACCTCCGGAGGTTGATCATTTATTACGACGCGTTATGTCACACGCGCGATTCCCACGATGAATTCTCAATGTAATAATTTTTAATTGAGTGTTAGAGCTTAATGTTCCAACTTTAATGCAGGTCACGTAATCGGATTTCAGTGTCCATACCAAGCTGAAATTCCTGTTTTATAACTTCATTAATTTGTCAGAACTTTCTAACTCTGTTAGACGAAGTTACATTGTTAAAACGCCCTTTTTGCAGCGTGATTTTTTGCAGGCTTTACCTTGTAGCGAGTTAAAATCTCCGTCATGTAGCTCCATTAAATTATTATAACAGTAATAATCCCTCTCTATCGCGAAGTGCAATATTTTTTTTTTTCAAAGTAAGCCTCCCCCGCGTATCGATCTCGCTTGCGAGTAAAGCCCGTCGTTACAGTAGCAAGCACGGCAGAAGGTCGAAGTTCAAGTGGCCCGACACATTCCTGATCGAGTCCTCCGGCCGCCGTGAGACTCCGGAATCCATCGCTGAGTCGAAGGCGCGGGAAGCCAGGAGGCAAAATGCCACCCAGGCCAAACGGCCATCGAGCTCGGCGCCGGAAGAGGAAGACGATGATATCGCCGATCCAGAGGACACCGAAACGGAACATCGATTTACGGAGAACGACACTGGAAGCGATCAGGATATCTCGGACGACGAGGATTTCGAGGACTCGATGGTCGATGAAACGAGTGAGTCATCCGCTTTAGAGATCCGGATTTATTCGACTATCGATCGCGACGAGATCATCTCACATTTTAATTATCGTCGACAGTTTTTTGGAAATATTCTTTAACGCGTAATTACTTTCATAAAACACTTTGGTGTAATACGAAAATTAGATGTATTTTAATCGAATAAATGACCGAGGCTCTGACGCTAATGTACAGATGGATAATCAAGTGGATAATTAATTGATGGGGTTTTATTACATTTGTCGGATTATTGGAATTTTCGAGCCGATTATGTATAAATTTATTATATTGCAAATCATGCTCAATATTAAATTTAGTTAATGGAAGCCGAGCGTAAATTATCGCCAATTAATCACTTTATTCTCTCTTTCCTCTTTTACTGCCAGAAAAATTAAATTAAAAAGTGCCAACTGTATACGTTATAAAATGACTGATTTAATCCGCTCACAAACATGCATGCACAGGAAGCGTCGAGACAGGGTCTCGCGACATTGATCTCACGAGAATCCGGATAGATAGATCCGTTGGTTCGACGACAAGAGCAGATGCTCCGGGCTCATGCAGTAGCGTTACATTATAAAACCTACCGTTACGCCAGATGCTGTGCGTCGCGTATTACGCGTACACGCGCGGAGGAACGAGTTCTTTCCCTGGTATGCATTAGCATAAATACCCGGTCCTCGGGATCGAGACGGGGCGCGCATCCCTCCCTTTATCCTCCTCTCGAGATTATCGGGAGAGCGCTTTGTCGCGAGGGTATTTTCGGCGATAAACGTATGTAAAAGCATTATACATATACGATGTATCGATGACGACGATGTTCCTCCAAACACGCGAATTGGGAATTGAAGAATTGGGACGGTTTCTTCTTTTTCTTTTTTAAGAAGTTTTATATGCAAGGAAACACGCAGTGTTCGAGTTCTAAGTCCGCTTGATCCCGACGGTTTATTTTTTTCCTTCGCGATAGAATTCGCAGTAACATTATCGACTAAATCCTCCTCGTCGTCACGGACATCAAGTTTCGAGGACTCTGGATTCCATGCTTCTGCGTCGCGTTATATTTAACTTTACGGATGTTGTTTGCATATATAAAGTCGTCATGTTAATCTCTCGGTGGTTCCATTTTCCAAGTACCATAAATCACTCCGTTTATCCGTTTTCATTAGAGACTAGATTTCATCTTGTGACCACTTCGGTTTTCTCGCTGAAGCGAGTCACAAATGTTAATATGAATATTAACAAAGCCGCGTAATATTGAAACGGAAACTTCAAGAAATTATTTCAAAAAGATTGCGTCGAGATCTCTGAAAGCATATCGAGAAATAATCTAATTAACAAAGTTAATCTTCTCATCGCCGCATGATCATGCATTCGTGTTCCAGGCATAGATCCGCATCTCGACAATAGGGTGTATCCGATGCACGCGCCCTACGCGACGAAGCACGAGCGTCTCACGGCGGAGTGCTCGCGACCGGAAGCGCAGACCGATTGTCTCCCTGGGCAGAAGTGGAGATGCGAGAAGGACGGGCACCGCTGGCGACGGCACAAGTGCAGGTACGCGGCACCCCCGCTGCCACAGAGGGTGTCCAAGAAGTGTGCTTGTTTCACCCCTAACGGCGTGATCTACACGAGGCTCGAGTCCAACGATTACGACGGGCAGAGATATGGTTTCACGAGGGATCGTCGGCCTGTGGATCCTTACGATGATACTGCGGGATATTTCTCCAAACGAGGTGAGTATCCCCAGCGTTATTATTCTTTTTTTCTGTATTTTTATATAATCTAATATATGATCTATTTTGTATTTTATATAATCTAAAAAAAAAGAAATAGAAATCTCAATAGTAAGCTATTCCCTGATAAATTTGAGGTCGACTTTAGCCTCCTAACTATCCCTAAAATTAATGAGATAATTATTACGAAATAAGGTAAATTTGAATTGAATAAATTAAACGAAAATAATTTGATCTAGGCAAGCGAGAAGTATCGAGTAATATCATATCCAAGGAAAGTAATGAGGAATCTGATAATGACATTGACTTGGATGACAGAGACAGACGTGCGATTGACGAGGAAGACGACGATGACACGATGCAGGAGTTAGATATGCCGGCGCAGAAGGTGAACGGGGAATACAGGAAAGATCTTGAAGGGTACGAAAATTATAATTAAATATCACGAAGTTCGGAGGAACTTCTTATCATGGTCTATGGATGATGTACGTATATTTCAGGAACGGCAGTAAGACGAGAATTGAAGACACTGATGACGATGAAACTAACGAGCTAAACAAATACATTGTCGACTACTTGGATTACGGCTATTCGATAAACGACTTTGATCCCACTTTAGACAAGATTGTTAAAGGTCGATTAAATGTGAGCGACGTAATAAAAAGGCATAGGAGGGTACGGAGAAGTGTCACGAAGAAGGATACTATAGAGCACGTCACGAAGATTATGGAAAGTATAGAGGAAGAACTAGATGACTTAAAGGTATAAAGTTTAAAACGTCGATTTCACACTAATGTTATTTTACATTATATGTCACCGAACAATAAGAATCATTTTATCATTTTAGCAAACTCAAGTTCGTCATTTGTCGTCCGAAGTAGGAAACTCACTATCGCCAAAATGTTTGGTTTTACCGGAAGGAGGAGTAAATTGTACTCAAGCTATATATCGAGATCCTAATGAGTGGCGAATATCCAGACGGGAGATCGAGCAGCAAATCCGAGAGATGCGAATGCAATTGGAAACGTTGAAAGTAAATTGTATAAATATATATTAATACGTTATATATACAATACAATACATATAATGTACATATAGCTTTTTAATAAAAATTGGTAATAACGTTGATGTATTTGCAGGAGATTCGCCGGCATTTAATGATCAAACGGCCACAATTTCTGGATAACGAGGAAAAACTTGCTGACGCAGAGGAAACTCACAGTTCGCACAAAACTCACCATCATCCTCCAAAGGGGCACGCGAGCCGCCATCATAAAAAGCACGATAAAGTTACTCATACTACTGCAGATATTATCGTGAACACGACCACGGAGTCTGTTACGAAGATTAATACAACTTTGGAGGATGAAAAAGGGTCGACGACGGAAGAAAAACCTGATAAATACGGTACAACTCCTATTGAAACTTTTACCACGGAAACTGTTAGCGAAACGTCAGCAACAACGGTTCTAACAACAGTTAAGCCAAAGAAATCGCCTCGCCGTCAGAAAACTAAGGAAATACCTACAAATAGAACGGAAATCGAAGAAGATAAGCCGCAGAGACGTCGGAAAACGCATCATCACCGTAGAAACAATACGCTACTTACGAATAGCGTACACGACGATGTTCCGCGCGTGAATACAACATACGTTACCAGCGATGTGACATTGTCTACACAAAATCCTACGACTCGCGAGAGGCACAATTACAGTCACAAATTAACGACTGTTCCTGCTACCACAGAAGCAAGTAGTACGAGACAAGAAACCCAGTATTCCGAAGTTTCCAGGAGTAACAACGACTTCAACGAAGATCGTTCTACGGGATCGATCGCAGTTACTGAATCCGGAACGACTGTAACGATGACTTCGACACACATGACAGAAGTGCCAAGAACCAATTCGCCTATCGATAAAAGTTTTGATCAACCTCGGAATTCATCTGTCACGACAATTGTGCCGTCAGTGAAGAGATATCCTAAAGTACAAAAGAACAGGACATCGGGTATCCTCGGACCAGCGAGGATCGACGTTACCATTCTTGAATCTCCTGATAGAAAACACAAGCAAGGTTATTGTTATACATTTTAATTAGTCTCCGTTGCTATCTTTAAAGAGAGTATTTTTTTTTATCATATAACCGTATTTATTGGTTTTAATAACCGTAATAACCGTTTTTACCGTAGGTATAACTACAACAAGTAACAACGGACGTCTGCCGCCGATGCTAAACACGCCGTTAGAAGCGCGACATAAATGTTATTGTGAGCCGGATACAAAGAAAGATGAGAAGGAGATTGCTAGGGAGGAAAGACGAAGATTGAAGGAGGAGCGTTTAAAGAAGAAGGAGAGAAAGCTCAGAAAGAAAGCCAAGCTGGAAAAGGAGTGCCTGACGGAAAAAATGAACTGCTTCGAGCACGATAACGATCACTGGCGTACCGCACCTCTGTGGAATGCCGGGCCATTTTGTTTTTGCATGAATGCTAATAATAACACGTATTCATGCATACGTACAATTAACAAGACGCACGATTTCCTTTACTGCGAATTTACCACAGGATTAGTGACATATTACAATTTAAGACTTGGTGTGTATGAAAGAAATCTTAAGGAATAAAATCTCACGAGCGAATAATTGATATTACTTTAATTTTTTTTGTCAGATCCATTTGAACAATGGAATAGAGCGTCATCTTTGACATCCTCTGAAAGATCATATCTGCATGATCAATTGGAACACTTGAAGGGATGTAAAGGTACATGGGATTGTACAGTCGGTAATGCTAGAGAGGCTATGCCACAGCTGCAGCAACATCAACGATATATTTCGAAAAGAAAAAACAGTATTGCATTCGGTACGTTTCGTAAAAAATTTAGTTACATATTAAACACTGATCCTATTAAATTGTTTTAGCAGAAGAGATGTTTGTACCTTCAGCGTTACAAATTATACGCGAAAGCGAACTTGGCAGTCCACCCAATAAAAGACGAAAGAAGTTACAGAAGTAAGTATAGAAATATTTCTAAACATTTAAAATAATTTAATTAAATATGAATTTAATATCAATAATATCATTTTGTTTCAGTTGGAATAGGCGCAATAGAAGCTGGCAAAGCAACTGGCGACATCACCAAGATTCAATAAATCCCCGACGTCATAGTTCTAGACATCAATACTGATCTATCTTTTTTTACGCTTCAACAATTGCGTGACAAATTGCCTTAGGTATATATTGATTTCGCAATGCATTTAGTAACCTAATTTATTTAGTAATGAATAACGAAGAAACCGAGCTTATATTAACTGATATTTAACTCTAGGTATACATATTTTTCGCATACCTAGAAGCCACGCTTTCCGATTCAAATTCAGATTTTGAAAGAGTACATTTCAATGTACAAAAAGAATTTGTCGATAAAATTGGAATATTATCATCAAAATTACAAGGTTCCAAAAATGACGAATATTTCTATCTTCTGGCGGTTTTGCAGACAGGTATAAAAGTTAGGATTTTTGTTAAAAATAAAAATTCATGAATTCGAATAAAATGAATTAGAAAATATACTTACTTGCAAAAAAAGTTGTACGAAACACACACTGGGGTCTGAAAGATTCCTGACTTATTTTACGTGTTAATTATTGCAAAACTGACAAACAATTGATTGCTTCGGCAATTACTAGCTATTGAAGAGAAATTCAAACTTCATCTGGGGTCTCGGAAAACCCTGTGTATACCTAGGGTTAAATTAATAACTCGATTTTATTAGATCTTTATCATCCACATTGTGCATGTTTTCAATACATTTTATGGCAACTGTCGGATTTAACTGTAGGAATATTATATGCACTGTGTGGAGCACATTTATAAATATACAAAACATGTAATTTTTATATAATTTATATGAATTTTATATAATTAGGACTATGAATAATTAAAGACGTAGTTAGGTGATTTTGTTCTATTTCATAAATGTTTTTATGATAATTTATTTGTTTTTTGAAGCAAATATTTAGTGAGAAAAATAATTATACGCGCAAAATAATGTCTAATAATAGCTTGTGATTTTTAAAATATGCGTTATAACTAATTGCATTTGTTTAAAAATTAATAAATTAAACTGTAAATTTGACAATACACATATTACTTTCCTCATTGTTAACATGTCGATAACAACCAATGTCAATATACATTTTTGCTGAAAATTTCTTACTGCGCGAAGTATTTATCAGCATACTATTACTGAAATCAGCTGTGTAATAGAAGACTGAACGCACAACGAAAAGAATAATAACTTTATCTTCCCTTGCCAATTGCAATCTTTCTGCATTGTATTATTTGGATAACAATCAGAAATGTTTATCAAACGCTGCCATTTTTTTAGCTCTCCTGTTACCTTTCTATGACAAAATGTACACATGTTCTTACGTAATGCACTGCCAAAACATTTTTAAGCATCGATATTCTTTCTACATCTTGATATTGATTCCAAAGCAAGAAAATGATCTGAGCTTTAGTTGAATTTTTAAAATTGTTTAAAAACTATAAATATTACTGTAATTACAATACTTCCATTTGGTACTTTATAACTCTTTTAATTTAACGATAAATATTATATTTGTCACCATATTGTTTTAACACAGCTGTTTTAGTGTAGCAGAATAATTATTGGTATAATAGGTACATATTAAGGAAAGGTACATATTAAGGTACATATTAAGGTATAATAGGTACATATTAAGGAAAGATAGAATGCTGGCATATATTAATATAATATATAGAACTAGTAAGAAATAAAGATAAACATGAAATATTCATATTCATATTTTAACATATACTGTCTTTATATATTGCTACTTTTCTATATCTCATTATCTTTGTCTTCTCTATACTCAGCGTCAGACCCTTCCTATCTAAGTATCCCTCAAGTCTGCTTATCATGGCTCTCATATCTTGCTCTTCCTCCGCTATTAACGCTATGTCATCTGCGTACATTAGGGTGTATATCTTTTCCCCTTTTAATCTCACGCCCCCCCATCCGCCCTTCTTCATGTGCTCCTCTATGTCCGCAATTAGCAAGTTAAACAGTATAGGACTTAACGGGCATCCCTGTCTTAGTCCCTTCGCCATCCAGAATGAATCTCCTTTTTCTTTTCCCCTCCTCACACTGCTTTTTGTTTCCCTCAGCACTTCCTCTACCCTGTCTATCAGTCCTTTCCTTACCCTTCTCTCCTTCATTGCCTTGATTAGAACTTCCTTGTCTACTGAATCAAATGCCGCCTTGAGATCTATAAATAGCGCTGTCATCTTCCCTTTCTCCTTTCCTATCTGTCTGTTTATCAGATAGTTCAATGCAAATATCTGGTCCATCGTCCCCATTCCTTTTCTGAATCCTGCTTGGTTATCGGGCATCAAGTTCTTCATTTCAACTTCTTTTCTTATCCTTTCGGCTAACACCGCCGTGTATATCTTATACATCGAGGCCATGATTGTTATCCCTCTATAATCCTTTACCTCTTTTCCTTCTCCTTTCTTCACTATTGGTATTATCTCACCCTCCTTCCAATGTTCCGGCCAGCCTTCACCCCTCCAAACCCGTTTACATACTTCCCATACCCATCTCACCATCTCTTCTCCTCCAAATTTCCATGCCTCGTTCGGAATTCCATCTTTGCCAATTGCCTTCCTTGTTTCTAGTTTCTTTATCACGCTTCTTACCTCTTTCAGCTCTATCTCTTCCTCGTCTTGTCTGTCTCTCCCTCCTTCTCCTTTCACGACTCTGTTTTCCACGCCTCCCATTAGCTCCATGAAGTATCTTTTCCACTCCTCCATCCCTATGTCTTCGTTTATCCTTTTCCTTCTTTTCCTTACTCTTCCTATCAGTTCCCATACTTTAATCTCCGATCTTGCCTCTCCTATCTCTCTAATCATCCTTTCTTTCTCTTCCTTTTTCTTTCTTTCACATACTTCTCTATACTTCCTCCTCCCTTCCCTATATCTTTCCACCTTTCCTTTTCCTTTTCTCCATTTTCTTAGCTCTCTCCTAACTTTTTTCTTTTCTTCCTTGCATTCTTCATCCCACCATCCTCTTCTGTTTTTCCTATCTCCTCTACCCTCCTCCTTTTCATTCTCTTCTAATACTCTCCTTATCTTCGACTCACCCTCCTCTATGTCCTCCTGCAATTCTTTGTTTCCTCCTATCTTTCCTAGTCTCTCAACAAATTGTTTTCTTCCTTCTTCGTTCCATATTCCTCTTCTTCTTATCCTTTCCGCCTCTTTCTTTGGGAAAAAAACTATATATAATTATATATAACTAGCTGGTTACCCGGAGGACATATGTGATAAGACATGTTATAAATATCTTATTCTTCTTTTAATAATAAATAAATATAATAAACAATTTTTAAAGACTCGCCTAATCGGAAGTTGTCGACTTACAATTTCAGAAATCTTTTTATTCAACAATGACACAAACGATCAAACAATGTATTTTCCACTAAATATATTTTATTATATAATAATTTCTATAATAATTATATAATAAATTATCTTTCACCAATCATCAAATATAATCTCAAGCATTGAATAACTGTATTTGTAGTAATGTCATGATTAAACAATTTTAAAAAATTAAAAATTATATATGTCGTCAACTTCCATTGAGATAAAATTCATTAAATCTTGTCTATTACAATAAATAAATATTTTGCAATAAATTCTGCATGTAATGATAAAAATTTACAGTAATTCTCTTTAATATAAAATTTTTCCAAACTTATATTTATTTAGGACTTTGTTTAAATAAAGTTAGTGTTTTTTGAAGCTTTATACAAGGTGATCCGAAACTATCGTTTGTCCTTAAAATTTCGTATTCCTGACTTAATTTTGAGACGATTTTTCCTTTACCAAAACTTTGTCCAAAGCTTAGTTTTTGAATTATTACGAGAAATAGTCAGCGAATCACGGATCGAGTACGGAAGGTAGGCAGGGGCGCGCCGCGACTCACCGTCCGACGCAGGTGATTATGTGGGGTGCTCGCTGCAATCAGTGCTCGGTGCTTGCTACAAGCGATGGATGTACGCGTACACACACACACACAATTACTCACTCATACTACGTTTACGCGAGCGTTACTTCTGTAGTAACTTATGATAATTCCTTCGCGTAAAAGCGATTTTGTAGTAACTTACGATAATTTACTCCGCGTAAACGAGTGAATTATCGTAAGTTGTTACAAAAGTAACGCTCGCGTAAACGTAGTATCATTCATTCTTACCTTGCAGAGATCCGATGTCTTCATACTGCTGATGAATATTTGCTTCATGATCGTTGATATCAATGAGACGTTCCCATGTGCGAAAGACACACCGAGTAATAAGCGAGAAGTTTTTTCTTTGACAAATTGTATCACGTATCGACACGTTCACGGATTTACTCACGCACTTGACAGATAAAATTAATAAACAAATCTACCGGTTTATCACTGTTAATTACTACCGATTAATCGTTCGACTGAGAATTACTCGAAGAAAGAAACACATTACGCACAATCACATCACAGTAAAAGGAAAACTTCTTACTTGATTACATTACAGTAATTAAGTAGAAGTTTTCCTTTCTTTATTAATTGTATCACGTAATCAACACTTTTACGAATTTACTCGCGCACTCGATCAAGAACAATTGTAACGGTTAATGCATTTACTACCGATTAATTAATGATTAAAATTACTTTAAGAAAGAAACGCGTTAAATACTTAACTGCACAGCGCACGTTAAGCCTATTACACAATGTTCGATGCGGAGACTTCTCGACGACAACAAGCAGTCAACAAGGTCATGTTGGACAGCGACAAAGGTGCCGACAAAGCTGTAGCTATCGCCTATTGTGCAAGGGGCTTAACGGAGATGCAATCGAACGCAGTGTGAATCCTCCATAATGTCACATGTTTACGTTCGGCAGCGCTAGTACCAACATGACCTTGTTGACTGCTTGTTGTCGTCGAGAAGTCTCCGCATCGAACATTGTGTAATAGGCTTAACGTGCGCTGTGCAGTTAAGTATTTAACGCGTTTCTTTCTTAAAGTGATTTTAATAATTAATTAATCGGTAGTAAATGCATTAACCGTTACAATTGTTCTTGATCGAGTGCGCGAGTAAATTCGTAAAAGTGTTGATTACGTGATACAATTAATAAAGAAAGGAAAACTTCTACTTAATTACTGTAATGTAATCAAGTAAGAAGTTTTCCTTTTACTGTGATGTGATTGTGCGTAATGTGTTTCTTTCTTCGAGTAATTCTCAGTCATCGAACGATTAATCGGTAGTAATTAACAGTGATAAACCGGTAGATTTGTTTATTAATCTTATCGGTCAAGTGCGTGAGTAAATCCGTGAACGTGTCGATACGTGATACAATTTGTCAAAGAAAAAACTTCTCGCTTATTACTCGGTGTGTCTCTCGCACATGGGAACGTCTCATTGATATCAACGATCATGAAGCAAATATTCATCAGCAGTATGAAGACATCGGATCTCTGCAAGGTAAGAATGAATGATACTACGTTTACGCGAGCGTTACTTTTGTAGTAACTTACGATAATTCACTCGTTTACGCGGAGTAAATTATCGTAAGTTACTACAAAATCCCTTTTACGCGAAGGAATTATCATAAGTTACTACAGAAGTAACACTCGCGTAAACGTAGTATGAGTGAGTAATTGTGTGTGTGTGTACGCGTACATCCATCGCTTGTAGCAAGCACCGAGCACTGATCGCAGCGAGCACCCCACATAATCACCCGCGTCGGACGGTGAGTCGCGCCGCCCCTGCCTACCTTCCGTACTCGATCCGTGATTCGCTGACTATCTCTCTCTCTCTCTCCCTTTGTGCTTGAGAGGATTCTATCCTGAAGCGCGTAATAAATAACGATACTATCTACCTATCTATTTCTTTTTCCCTTATTTAGAACAATTTTTTTTCTTTTTTCTGTTTTTCTTTACGAATAAATATTCTATTAACCTCGTCGTTAAATAAATGTTACGTTTGGGCCAGCGTAATATCCACAGCTTCTCACTTACACATTTACGCTCACAATCGCGCTCTCGCGTAAATAACTACTCGTACGTTTGAAATTAATCTCTTTATTAAAAGAGATCGTGCGCACGACACACAAGCGAAATAACCAGTCGCACTATAACAGCTTTGACAAGTTTCTAGTAAAGTTTGAGATATTAGGATGTTTTTTTTTTAATCAATAAAGTATCATTCAAGGAAGATTGGTATTGAATTTGGCGATGATCAGTAAAGGAATTTTTTTTTTATTTAGAATTGTTTTAGAAATATCCATGGTTGCTCTTACTTTCGTAAATTTGGAGATATCGATCTATTTCTAATTTTATTATATTTTTCAGTCTTTTCTAACTCTTATTTCATAAATAATTTTTTTAAATTCGGTTGATTAGACATAGCTTTATATGCGAACAAAATTATGGACCTTTAATCGCGTATAAAGCTGGGTGTAATCAACAAAATCTTAAAAAAGACCGAAGTAAAAATTGTTTATTGAGTTTTCAATGCCAATGTATCGCTTATGTTCGAAAACGTCGAAAAATCGTAGAGTATCATTAAAGATAAGTTGATGTTGATCCTCAAACTTAAAATTAACCAAATCTTAACGAATTATATATGAAATAGGAATAGAAAAAACTGAAGAATAAGATTTTTGCCTAAAAGGTATACAAGTTATTCGTTAATAGACCGAATTTTCGAGAAATAATTAACCGAATCTTAAAGAATTATATATGAAACTAGCGTTTCGGCCCGCGCTTCGCGCGGAAATTATCATGTCATACTATTGTATAAAACGCTACTGTTTGTCTGTCTGTCCGTCCGTCCGTCTGTCCGCGAACTACTCATTCGTTAGCGGATCGAATCTTTACCAAAAGTATATGAAGTAGGGGTAGAATTTCCCGGGGAGTGACATGACGTGTATAGTTTTTCGTTACCGATTTTCTGGAAACCGGTTTTTCTAATTCTTTCAAATTTTCGGGAAATAATTAACCAAATCTCAAAGAATTATAGATCAAATAGGGGTAGAATTTTCCGGGGAGTGCTATAAAATGTATAATTTTTTGTTACCGATTTTTTTGGAAACCGGTATTAGAAATTTTTCCAATTTTTTGGGAATTAATTAACCGAATCGCAAAAAGTTGTATATGATGTAGGGGTAGAATTTTCCGGGAATTGCCATGATGTGTACGGTTTTTGTTACCGATTTTTTTGGAAACCGGTTTTTTTAATTTTTCGGGAAATAATTGATCGAATCTCTTCGTTAGTGGACCGAATCTTTACCAAAAGTATATGAAATAGTTGTAGAATTTCCCGGGGAGTGCCATGATGTGTATAGTTTTTCGTTACCAATTTTTTGGAAATCGGTTTTTAAAATTTTTTTCACAGAATTATAGATTAAACAGGGGTATAATTTTCCGGGGAGTGTCATGATGTGTATAGTTTTTCGTTACCGGTTTCTGGAAACCGGTTTTTTAAATTTTTCAGAGAGAGAGAGAGAGAGAGAGAGAGAGAAAGAGTGATGTGTGCATGAATTGAATGTATTTTTCGTCTGATTTACTTGACATCGTCGAATACTATAGTATATTTCACGTTTACTTTATGTTTTCTTAGTGTGTAAATATACTATAAAGTATATTTCACGTTTATTTAAAGACAACTTTATAAGTTGACAATTTCACATATCACACTCTCTCTCTCTCTCTCTCTCTCTGAAAAATTTAAAAAACCGATTTTCGAAGTAATAGATTCTGAACACGCGCGAAGCGCGGGCCAAGCATCTAGTATTAATATAATTCAGGCGTGTGTGTGCGCGTGTATGTTTTGTGCGTGGATCAGTAGGGGGGAGAGGCGTAAAACAAAAAAAAGTCGCGACATTTTCATCCCCAAAAAATTTGCATTTTGGTACCAAATTCGAGAAAATTGGCCCATAAATGTGGAAGTAGTTTGCGATTAATTATGATTTATAAAATTACTTTTACAATTTTAATATTTATAATTTTTTATATGATTTATATAAAAATTTTTAAATATATATTATATTAACACTAGACACCACAGACGCGCGCTTCGCGCGCGCTATTTAGCTTTAACATTATGCTATTACTATTACACTATTAACTTCTTGATACACACAATACACACAACTGTCAAAATATACGATGACAGCTGCAAATGAAGTAAGCGCAGCGAGAGAACAAATTGGCATCGCGGAAAAACGGCAACAAAAAACTTCGAGATATGCGAGTATCGACTTAACATGCCTTTTTTTAGAAAGGAATATATATTTTGTTATTTCAAAACAGCTGTAAAAATGATTTCCGAAGAACAAATCGAAGAATTGAATAATGTAAATCCTACACTGAAAAAAAAAATTGCTAGATTCAAGAAAATTAAATTTGAATAAAAAAAACCATTGTTTTGACTATTTGCAAGAAAATTATTTTTATAATTTGAAACATTTGTGTTTTCAGAAAGAAAAAAAACATTTAGTAATGTAGAAAAATTAATTCTTTAAAGTAAGTAAATGTTATTTATTAAACAAAAAGTTTATACTTCAATTGAATAACTAATATTTTAAACTATAAAACGCATTACAAAATAAAAGAAATTTTGTTTTTCAAATAAATATGCAAATGTTTAAAATAAGTAAATCTTTTTTTTAATGAATCAAAAGGTTTGACTTCTACAGTAGTAATAAGAAAATATATTTTTAAACCAAAAAACTGCTATTTTAAACAAAAAAATAATTACTAAAGTTAAAAAAGTAATTTTTTGTTTTAAGTAAATTGTTAGTTGAATTAAATAAGCAATACATTTTATAAACCTTGTGACGTGACAAATGTCGCGTCCCTTGCCTCAGATAGGAGCTCGGCCGAGGGAGGCGTCAGGGATGGTGCCTTCGCCCGGGGCGGGCGGAGAGCGAGCGCCTAGGTTAGGAATAAACTCTTTTAGCGAACTTACAGGTGGCGAGTGTGGAACAGAAGGCCGGAGACGCGAAAATGTAACGGCGTATGCCGCACCGAGGAACTTGCAGGTGGACAGCCGAAAGCTTCCGAGGACGAGCGGCCGACGGGCGAGTCACGCGGGGGCCCACAGCCGGAGCAACAAGGGACCTGTCAAGGCACGCTTAGCCCTCACGATCATACGGCAGCCGTATACGGAAAACCCGGAATGGGGGGGACGCCGACGAAGGTGTCCCCGTCAAGAAACGGGGCCCCAAAACCGGGATACCGCCATCGGCCGACAGGCCATGGCCCGGACAGCCTGGCTGTCGAGAAACCGGGCGGTGAGTCGTGGCCTGGACAGCCGGTCTCAGGGAGGCGAATCGAAATTACCGCCGGCGGACGAAGAACGGCCGCGGAGGGCGCCCTCGGAAAGCGCGACGATCGCCTAGAGGGACCGATGGCGTGCCAGGGCGCAGCACCTGATAGGGCTAGTAAGATCGGCGCGCGGGTGCGCGCGGGCCTTGCGTGATCCCGCCAGGCCGGAGACCCGCCACTGTCGTGCGAGCCACCAAACCGGCATCATGCAGCCCTGCGAAGCGATCGACGAGCTGCCGGAACGAGAGCATTTTGTAAGGCCACTGCTCAGCCCTCGTCAAGTAAGATCGTCGCGATACCAAGATCCTCCCGGGAGTCGCGTAGTGCCGCGTGAAATTGTGATTCGTTGTAAAGTCTGGCGAGGGATTCCGCGGAAAGAGGAAGAAATACCGCGGGAGGATCTGGCCGGGAGAAATAGTCGCCATAGCCCGTCTCGGGGAATTCGAGCGTACGGCTGCCGACAGTCAGCGTGCGTGTTAAGTTTGTCGTTCTCGTTCGTTGTATCGTGTCGTATCGTAACGAATCGAGTGGAGAAGGTCGCGAGGATTCGCGTTGTGCAACCCGTCCGCGTGGTTGGAGCCGCGGGTAACGAGGGGAACGCTCAACCGGCTTCGCGTAATTGCGACGTGGCGCGGGGCGCCCATGAGCTTCGCGTTTTCGGGACTCGCGTAATCGGGAGATTCGCGGTCATTCGGGATCAGCAGAATCCGGAGGTTCGCGTGTAAGGACTCACGGTTCTGTCGCGATGAATGGCGAACGAAATGCGTAGTTGTAAGAGAAGAAGTTCGGGCGTTTCGGCGTAAGTAAAGGCCATCGGTCATACCGCGTTTGACCGTCAAGGCCGAACTAGTCGCGATTTATGTTGAGAGTTACCTCGGTACGAAACGGATAAGAATTGCTGAGCAATCCGGTGACGGAATGAGTATTGCGCTCGCGGGGTGACGCGGGACGCTAACTCGGATTCTACTGGTTCGCCGTGAGAACGATCACATCTTTACTCCTGTTATCCGTTTGTCAAATATATTTGTTTATTAGTTATTCGAGTGTTAATTTCGCTACGCTCCCTCTTCTTTTCCAACCGCGATTACTCAAAGAAACTCACGCCTGAAAAAACTGCGATTTCGTATATTGTGGTGTGAAGAATCACACCTGGCGCCCAACAATAAATAAAATATTCAGTCGAGCTACCATCTGAGTTTCGGCGAACTTATCGCGATTCGGAAAGGCAATTGGATAAAACGCCGGAGATCCCTGGTAAAGAAAGCGACTTCGCGCTCCGTCCCGGCTGGCGAGACCGGGCGGACATCGTCGTTGTCGTCATAAATTTTGGCGCCCAACGTGGGGCCTCTCGCCCGAAAAAGTAATTGAATTAAAATAAAAATCGGGAGAGAGAGCGTACGCAATTGAATTTATTTTGTGGCTATTATATTTATGTGTTTTATCTGATTTTGTGCGTGTTTTGTGTGAATTCCTATGTGTTTGATTGAATTTCCGAAGTGTTATTCGTGGCACTGGAATTTTGGTGCCATGATCGCGGTGCGTGATATCGAGTGAAGGCCGCTTTCACTCGACTTTGTTTTGGTTCGCGTGCGGCCGGCTTTGGGAATTTGAGTTTTTCCGTCGTCTCTGGCGTCGGATTCCTACTTGTTTACGGTTTCGAGCACTTTGTCGATTCGACTTCAGTTAAGTTTCGCGAAAATAAAGACCGTCCGATAACATTGCGACTGGCGTATAATCTCGTTCGAGAAGCACCCTCGGGAATGTTAGAAGACCGGAATAAGATATTTAACTCGGTAATTCCGTGCATCAAAAAGGAAATAGAATTTTCGTTTGCATACGGGAGCCGTCGTTACTAGGTAAAAATCGAACCCGTTTGGGGGGGAAGGGAGAATACGGCGCGGATACGCGGGATGCGGGAGGACGATTCGCCTTCTAGGTGGATTGAGCCACTAACTAAAGAGCAGGTGATTCAGCACTTGGTAGATCGGGGATTGGATACGGCCGGTATTTTGCCCACTTTGCGTGCGCGCTTGCTAAAATACGAGGAATCGGTTAGGGCCAACATGAACAATCCACCACCCCCACCATCCACCATAGAGATTCAGGTTGCTACTCCGACTGGGGCCTCCGGTCAGGACCAGCGGAGGACGACCGCAAACCGGGGGGATCCCTTCGAGGGGTTGGGAGCGTGCGGTCTACCACCCGCCCGCCACTCCGAAGACATCGGGGAAAAGTTCCTCTCCACGCTACCTGCGCGGGCCGAAAATCCGGCAAACACGGCCGAGCGGCGGGAAACGCGTGGAACGGCCGCCGAGGCCTATCATCTGATGAGAAAATGGAATCTCAACTTCTCGGGACAGCGCGGTAATGACGCGGAAGCTTTTTTATTACGGATTAAGGAGGCCCGCTCCATCTTCCCGGTAGCTGACGCCGATTTATTCAAGTGTTTGCCCTTGTTTCTAACGGGCGCTGCATTAATTTGGGTTCGATTAGAAAGCGAGAATTGGCGAGATTGGCGGGATTTTGAACACGCATGGCGGGCTAGATTCGGTGATCCGGACTATTTGTATACGTTCCGGGATGAGATATCGCGAAGAACACAAGGAGAACACGAGTCGGCAGTTGAGTATCTGAATAATATACGGGCTCTGTTCGCGCGGATGTTCCCCCCGTGGTCCCTTCCGGATCAACTCACGCTCGCTCACCGCAACTTATTGCCGCGGTTGCAGGTCGCCATACGTCGATGGGAATTTAACGATTTTCACACATTGGAAGATCTAGCTACGCGCACGGAGCGTGTTCTCCTCGCCGAGAAAACGTATAAGGCACCGCTACTGCCAGAGCAGTCCCTTTTCCCAGATTTAGCATACCACCCCTCGGAGGGGAAACCGCGAACCCTGGGTACCACGGCTGCAGGGGTGGCAGTGGATCGAACAACCGCGAGAGGAAATACGCCCGTGAACGCCGCCGTGCCGAAAACACCCCCCGATGATTCCAACCTAAAATGCTGGAACTGTGACGGAACGGGGCACCGCGCGCGTAATTGTACAGCGACTCGGCGACAACATTGTTACCGATGCGGTAATCCGTGATACACGACACGGGCGTGCCCGAAATGCTCGGGAAACGCGGAAGGGGGTCAGTAGGACGGGTCCCTACGCCCCCAACTGCCGAGAACGAGGCCCGAACTGCGGATACTCCAAATAATAAACTGCCTCACTCATACGTGACGCTCGATCCCGACGAGTTCCCGCCGTTGAAGTATTTCAAGATCAAGATAGGCGGTCGTCCTCTGTTAGCACTAGTTGACTCGGGCTCGAACATGACACTCCTTGGTCGCGAGGGGACGCAAATAGTGGATAGCCTTGGCATCCCGACCACGCGCGGGGGGGTGCTAGGATCCGAATGGCAAACGGACAGATAGCCCCGATTGAGAGAGAGGCTTCACTCCCAATCCATCTAAAGGACAGGAGCCGAAAAATTTCAGTAGGAATACTGCCAGATTTGGCTGTGCCGTGTATAGTGGGGATGGATTTCCTGACAACATTCGGTATCGCGTTGGACTTCGGAAAATCGGAGTGGTATTTCGCGGATAGACCTTGCGCTCATTACCAGTTTCATACGAGAGAAACGGATGCTCGCGATCAATGTGGACTTGCGGTACTAACGACAGATCAGGAGAAAAATCTGGAAAATTTTTTACGGAATATGGTAAAACCGTCGGAAGATCCCGGGCTGACAACTCTAACGGAACATAAAATCGACGTAGGAGATCACCCGCCGCTAAAGCAACGTTGCTACTTAGTTTCGCCTAAAGTGCAGGAGGCAATTCGCGCGGAGGTAGATAAAATGCTAGCAGCCGGGATAGTCAAACTGTCCTCGAGTCAATGGTCGAACCCGATCGTAATGGTGAAAAAATCAAACGGCAAGTACCGGTTTTGCCTAGATTTCCGCCGAGTCAATAGAATCTCGAAGAAAGATGCATACCCAATACCACCGAT
The DNA here is from genome assembly GCA_030770255.1 of Temnothorax ravouxi. NCBI lineage: Eukaryota > Metazoa > Arthropoda > Insecta > Hymenoptera > Formicidae > Temnothorax > Temnothorax ravouxi. The sequence continues at coordinate 678,860 of JASTWP010004269.1, forward strand.
GGAGGGGATATTAAATAAATTGCGCTCCGCGAAATACATATCCACGATCGATCTCAGTCAGGCTTATTTTCAAATTTCATTAAACAAAGATAGCCGAGAGATAACCGCGTTTAGCGTCCCGGGAAAGGGCCTATACCATTTCGTCAGAATGCCATACGGATTAACCGGTGCTCCCGCTACGTTCCAGCGATTATTAGACAGCTTAATAGGCCCGGAAATGGAGCCTGTCGTTTTCGCGTACCTCGACGACATAATTATCGCGACAGAGACGTTCGAAGAACACTTCGAATGGTTAAAACGAGTGCTAGACAAAATCGCAGCAGCGGGGCTAACAATTAATATGGATAAATGCGAATTCTGTAGATCTCAGGTTAAGTATTTAGGCTTCGTAGTGGAGGGGGGAGGCCTATCAGTTGACCCCGAAAAGACACGCCCCATAATGGAGTACCCGGCCCCCCGAACACTCAGGCAATTACCTAGATTTCTCGGGATGTCATCATGGTATCGGAAATTTATACCAAGTTTCGCGACGTTAACTGAGCCCTTGACCCGCCTTTTGAAAAAAGGCAGGCGCTGGGAGTGGTGGGATGAACAAGTTCATGCATTTAATAAAATAAGAGATAGCTTGATGGCGGCCCCCGTCCTAGCGTGCCCGGATTTTAAAGAGCCTTTCGTGTTGCAGACCGACGCGAGCTCGGTAGGGTTGGGGGCGGTCTTGACTCAAAAATTGGGAGGCGAAGAGCGCGTAATAGCTTATGCCAGTCGGGTATTGTCGGACCCCGAGCAACGGTACTCGGTAACGGAACAAGAGTGCCTGGCCGTGGTGTGGGCCATTCAGAAGTTCAGGCCATACTTAGAGGGCTATAAATTTACCGTGGTTACGGATCACAGCAGCTTGCGGTGGCTCCACAACTTGAAGAATCCCACGGGTCGTTTGGCTCGATGGGCATTGGAATTGTTAGAGTACGATTACACCGTGGAGTACCGAAAGGGGGCCCTGCACCACGTGCCTGATGCTCTATCGCGGATGTACGAAAGCGTCGAGGTCGGCGCCGCGAATGCCGCGATCGAGGTCGAAGAATGTGAGGATACCAGCGACGTATGGTATCGGAAACGGTATAAAGAGGTAGCGACGGATCCGAAACGGTTTGCTTATTGGAAGATAGTTGATAAACAACTCTATTTTTTGCGACCGCGACCGGTTATTTCGGAAATAGTGGAAGATCTGGACCGGTGGAAGTTGGTGTTGCCAAAAGAGTTGCACGCGGAGGCCCTGCGCGAATCCCACGACGCCCCGCAAACCGATCATTTGGGAGTCGAGAAGACGTATCAGCGCCTTGCCGTATCATACTATTGGCCAAACCTGTTTCGCGAAGTTACGCGGTATATTAGAGCGTGTGACACATGCCATAGGACTAAAGTGGAACAGGCTGGTCCCGCGGGTTGGATGGGTCGTCGCGTAATCGAAGGGCCGTGGACGGCTATAGCCGCGGACATAGTAGGACCCTTGCCTCGCAGCAAGGCTGACTACCAGTATCTCCTGGTGGTCCAGGATTTATTCACCAAATGGATCGAGGTGAAGCCTTTGCGAGCGGCCAACGGCCCCAAAATCCGACAGGCGTTGGACGATCTTGTCGTGTTGCGATGGGGAACGCCGAAGATCCTTCTCACGGATAACGGAACCGAATTCGTGAATCGCGTAATCAGGAGCTTTGCTGAAGAGCATGGCATCACGTACACTACCGTGCCACCGTACCACCCGCAAGCCAACCCCGTAGAAAGGGTAAATCGGACGGTGAAGACAATGATCGTGTCGTTTATTCAGAAGAACCATCGGGAGTGGGACCGATACCTCCCACAGTTTCGCTTTGCGTACAATACCGCGTCGCATTCGTCGTTAGGTGCGTCTCCGGCATTCGTGAACCTCGGGCGGGAGTTAATACCGCCGAACTTGTTGCGTGACCGGGGCGAAGACGTGGCTCAGGTAGAACCGCGAGACCCTACGGAATGGACACAGCGCATGATCGAATTACGTGCTATTAGGGAATGGCTAGCGGAGAATATGGATCAGGCGAACCAGAAGCAGACCGCGAATTATAATCTGCGCAGACGGCCACGGAGATTTCGGGTAGGGGACTTGGTGCTAAAGCGACAGCACGTGCTGTCATCGGCCGCACAAAATATCGCGGAAAAATTGGCACCCAAGTTCCAGGGACCGTTGAGAGTGAAGCGGGTGATCTCTCCGGTTGTGTATGAGTTGGAGCAGCTGGACGGATCAACCGTAGGGAAGGTGCATGTAAAGAATTTGAAACCGTACCACCCCCCTATTCCCGACCCGTAAGAATTACCACGAGAGGAAAGCAGTACCGCGAGGATGGCTGCGGCCCGGCGAATTGCCCGGGAGATGTGGTACGATTATTGGTTGGACCATCTCTATGAGCGGTTCTTCATAGAGTCTACTAGAGGCCGGAAAGAAAACCGCGGTAGAGACCCCCCTTTGTTGTGTGTATCTCCCCCGTAGTACCCAAAAATAGTGCCATATTGGAGTGGGTGTGTGTGTTTCTCCCCCAACGTTCCTAGCATGACAAATCTCCATATCCCGGGGCGGTGGGTAGTCGACGGGAGAGCTGGCCGCGGAGGATTCGGGACGGATAGTCGAGGGATCAGAGGCGGACCGGGAAAAACAAAGGGTGGAGTTCGGAAGGGAAAGCGTTGACTGATCGGGGCGGACAGGGCGAAGTCGTCACCGAGACATAAGGGCGGATAAGGGGAGTTGTTGAGTTATGAGCGGGGACCGCTTGATAATGAAGTAAAGGAGGCTTGAGCGGTGGTCACCGGCAGGTCGGGGCAGACGTCCCCCTCGGCACTCGTCTGGGAGCGGGGAGTTGTGACGTGACAAATGTCGCGTCCCTTGCCTCAGATAGGAGCTCGGCCGAGGGAGGCGTCAGGGATGGTGCCTTCGCCCGGGGCGGGCGGAGAGCGAGCGCCTAGGTTAAGAATAAACTCTTTTAGCGAACTTACAGGTGGCGAGTGTGGAACAGAGGGCCGGAGACGCGGAAAATGTAACGGCGTATGCCGCACCGAGGGACTTGAAGGTGGACAGCCGGAAGCTTCCGAGGACGGGCGGCCGACGGGCGAGTCACGCGGGGGCCCACAGCCGGAGCAACAAGGGACCGGTCAAGGCACGCTTAGCCCTCACGATCATACGGCAGCCGTATACGGAGGGCCTGGAATGGGGGGGACGCCGACGAAGGTGTCCCCGTCAAGAAACGGGGCCCAAAACCGGGATACCGCCATCGGCCGACAGGCCATAGCCCGGACAGCCTGGCTGTCGAGAAACCGGGCGGTGAGTCGTGGCCTGGACAGCCGGTCTCAGGGAGGCGAATCGAAATTACCGCCGGCGGACGAAGAACGGCCGCGGAGGGCGCCCTTGGAAGGCGCGACGATCGCCTAGAGGGACCGATGGCGTGCCAGGGCGCAGCACCTGATAGGGCTAGTAAGATCGGCGCGCGGGTGCGCGCGGGCCTTGCGTGATCCCGCCAGGCCGGAGACCTGCCACTGTCGTGCGAGCCACCAAACCGGCATCATGCAGCCCTGCGAAGCGATCAACGAGCTGCCGGAACGAGAGCATTTTGTAAGGCCACTGCTCAGCCCTCGTCAAGTAAGATCGTCGCGATACCAAGATCCTCCCGGGAGTCGCGTAGTGCCGCGTGAAATTGTGATTCGTTGTAAAGTCTGGCGAGGGATTCCGCGGAAAGAGGAAGAAATACCGCGGGAGGATCTGGCCGGGAGAAATAGTCGCCATAGCCCGTCTCGGGGGATTCGAGCGTACGGCTGCCGACAGTCAGCGTGCGTGTTAAGTTTGTCGTTCTCGTTCGTTGTATCGTGTCGTATCGTAACGAATCGAGTGGAGAAGGTCGCGAGGATTCGCGTTGTGCAACCCGTCCGCGTGGTTGGAGCCGCGGGTAACGAGGGGAACGCTCAACCGGCTTCGCGTAATTGCGACGTGGCGCGGGGCGCCCATGAGCTTCGCGTTTTCGGGACTCGCGTAATCGGGAGATTCGCGGTCATTCGGGATCAGCAGAATCGGGAGGTTCGCGGTCGTTCGGGATTTGCGTGATCGGGCGATCCGCAGTCAATTCGGGAAGTTGCTCTCGCGCGTGCGGGAGCCTCGCGATTATCGTTTCCAGTCAAGTTCGCGTTAATTGTAAGTCCACGTTAATTATAAGCTCGCGTTAATTGTAAGGGGAGGTTCGGGTGTCGCATCGGGATCAATTTGTGAGTCGCTTCGAGAGCGTGAGGAACAGGCTCGGGGCATGTAAGGACTCACGATTCTGTCGCGATGAATGGCGAACGAAGTGCGTAGTTGTAAGAGAAGAAGTTCGGGCGTTTCGGCGTAAGTAAAGGCCATCGGTCATACCGCGTTTGACCGTCAAGGCCGAACTAGTCGCGATTTATGTTGAGAGTTACCCCGGTACGAAACGGATAAGAATTGCTGAGCAATCCGGTGACGGAATGAGTATCGCGCTTGCGGGGTGACGCGGGATGCTAACTCGGATTCTACTGGTTCGCCGTGAGAACAATCACATCTTTACTCCTGTTATCCGTTTGTCAAATATATTTGTTTATTACTGTTATTCGAGTGTTAATTTCGCTACGTTCCCTCTCCTTTTCCAACCGCAATTACTCAAAGAAACTCACGCCTGAGAAAACTGCGATTTCGTATATCGTGGTGTGAAGAATCACACCTGGCGCCCAACAATAAATAAAATATTCAGTCGAGCTACCATCTGAGTTTCGGCGAACTTATCGCGATTCGGAAAGGCAATTGGATAAAACGCCGGAGATCCCTGGTATAGAAAGCGACTTCGCGCTCCGTCCCGGCTGGCGAGACCGGGCGGACATCGACGTTGTCGTCATAACCTTCAATAACAAAATATATTTTTAAATAAAAAAAATTATTTTTCAAAAAAATAAAATATATTTTCAAAATAAAAAAATTCATTTTTAAATAAAAACCATGTTTACTAAATTTGAAAAACGATATCATTTTTGAAATAAATTATTTTTTTCTATATAATAAAAAAGTTAATTTAGAAATCTACGGCAACAAAATGTATTTTTAAATTAAAAAACCCATTTTTTAAAAAAAGAAAATGTTTGAACCAATTTGAACAAATAATTTTTAAAAGAGCACTACATAAAAAATAAGAATTTTAACCTAAAAAAGAATTATACAGATTTATAATTAAAAATTGGATAATACATGTGGGTGAGCACGCCCTGACTGGCGACCCTGAGTGAGAACACTGGGATTAGAGAAACTCTGCTGAGCGGCCCTAGTTATAAGAATCGATGTTGAATTTTAATTACGCGAAAATGATACTGGCGATGCGCCGCGTAGCGGGCGCGAGCCAAACTCTCGCCGCGCAAATAAATATTTATTTAAGTCGAAATATTTAATATTTCAATGTAATGTATTTATTTAAGTCAAAATATTTAATATTTTAATGTAATGTATTTATTTCATCAAAAAATATTTTTTTATCAGTGTATTTATTCTACTTTCGAATTTCGATACTTATAGATTCTAGTTCAGTTCTCTTTCTGACGTCGCACGTTTGACCGTGTGTAATCGTTGTAATCATAATCGATATAGTAATCTGAATAAAACAAACTCTGATTTATCACCCGCCAACATTTACTAAATCATAATATTTTTATTTCTTTCATTGAAGAAAATATATATTTATATTTTTTTGTTATTAAAGATTTTTATAATTATTTGTCTACATTAAAAATATATTTATTTTATATGCAAGTAATTAATTTACTTACTTGAAAAAATAATTTAATATATTCAGATAAGTCATTATTTTATTTGAAATAACTTATTCTTTCCATTAAGCTTTGATTTATTTATTTTAATATAATTGCATGTTTAGTAAACCCAAGTATGTATTTTTTCAAATAAAGAAATTTAGTTCGTAAATCTAATCAAATATTTATATTTAATTTATGATATTAATATTTAAAAAGGCAATCTTTTTCATGCTGGAAAATAATTGCTGTTTTTAAGAAAATATTATTTAAATGAAAAATTTTATTTGAAGAAAATTAATTACTAAAATCATAATACTTTTATTTCTTTTATTGAAAAAAATATATTTTTATATTTTTTATTATTACAGATTTTTATAATTATTTGTCTGCATTAAAAATATATTTATTTCACGTGCAAGTAATTTAAAAAACAAATTGCTGTTTTTGAGAAAATAATATTTAAATAAAAAATTTGTATACTTAAAAACAAAAAAATAAAATGTTAAACAAATATTTCCAATATTTAAATAAATATTTGCAAGTATAAAATAAATTTTTTATAAAGTTACAAAATATTTCTTTAAATCACGAAAATAATACTAAAATAAATATGTTTACTTAATATAAACAAATTTTTTTTTCAGTGTACCGAGTTATTTACAAAAAATGAAGAAATAGATGCGATTCAATTATATGATTCAACAATGTAAGTAATAATTCACGTGTACATACGCACACAAATACACACACACACACACACAAATAATAATTTTTAAAAATAGTAAACCAAAGCAAAACTCATATCTTTAACAGTAATATCTATGATTAATTCTAATCCTTGTATGAAGTGTACATTTTAAATATATATTTTGCTTCTATCTTTTCAATAATTAACATTTTAATAATAAACATTTTTAACTTAATATAATTTAGTCATATTATTTACAGCAAATTGTTAATAAATCAATATTATCCTAAACAATTAATAAGTTTTTAGACTGTTAAATTCAAAATGTCAATCAATAAATTAAACATTTATTATTATAGTCTCAAACACACACACACACACACACGCGCGCGCGCGCGCGCGCGCGCGCGTGTGTGTGTGTATATGTGTTTAAGACTAATAATAAATGTTTAATTTATTTATTATATAATGTAATTAACCAGTCTAAAAACTTATTAATTGCTTAGAATAATATTGATTAATTAACAATATGTATGTGTGAGTGTATGTGTGTGTTTGAGACTAATAATAAATGTTTAATTTATATAATATAAATAAATTTTATATATATATATATAGATAAATTTCCGTTTCCGGAGCGACTGAGGTGACAGGTGCGAAAGTGGGTGCGAGAAAAGCGAAGGGGATCGAGAGTACAAGGAGGCAGAGGAAGGAGAGAGTGAAGGAGCGAGAAGGTGTGGAGGCAGGAGAACAAGGAGACGTAAGGGGTGAGTGGTGGAGTAGCTGGTAGAGGAGAAATAAGTGTAGAAAAGTGGCAAGGTACGGAGGCAGGTTGGGCACGGGTAATAGTGAGATTAGAGGGGTGTCGCGGTGGGAGAACCGAGCCACGTGCGGCAGTGAGCGCGCGGCAAGGCACGAACGTACGAAGTGAGAGTAGAGGGGCGCCTTGAAGGGGAAACAGAGGCACGGCAGGGCATAGAGCATAGAATAGGTAAAGGGAGAAGAGAGTACGAGAGATAACGAGTAGGAGAGTAAAGTCAAGGTAGGAGCGGCGGATGGAGCAAGAGAAGGAGGTAAGAACAGAGAGTGAACAGCAAGGAGGCAAAGAACAGAAGGGAGAGGGCGAGGGTGAGAGGAAGGCAAGGGGCAGGCCAACAAAGGCGGAAGAGCTTGGAAAACAGAGAGGGAGATCAGATAGCGAAGGGTCGGTCTTAGATTACTTTCAGAAAAGGAAAAGAGAAGAGGAGGAGGAGAAGGAGAGAGCAGAGGAAGAGATCTTAGAAAAGTTTAAAGAAACAAGAAGGGTTTATAGATCACCGCCAGCGAAGGTCAAAAAAGGAGAAAAGGGGAAAGGAAACATGGAGGCAGAAGAGATGCTTAAGGAGATCTTAAGAAAAATGGAAAAACAAGAGAAGGAAAGGAAAAAAGATAAAGAGAAAATAAAAAAGGAAATTAAGGGACTGAAGGAGGAGTTGAAGAGAACGGAGGAAATATGGAGGAAACAGAGAGAAGCGCTGGAGGAGAGAGTAAAGGAGCTAGAGGAGAAGGTGGAGGAAAGAGTAAAAAGATTGGAGGAGAAAATAGAAAAAAGGAAGGAGAAGAGAGAAGGGGAGGCAGGTAAGGATAATGAGGAAGTGGTGGAAAGAATGAGAGAGATAGAGAGAAAGCTGGAAAAGAAGAAGAGGGAAGAGAGAAAAAGAAATGTAGTGATAAGGGGGCTGGAGGTGAAGGAAGGAGGGAGAAGACAAGAGGTGGAGAAGCTACTGGAGGGAATGAAAGCCAAAGTAAAGGTAATAGAGGTGAAGAAAATAGGGGGGGATATGGAAAAAGGAAGGGAAATGGTGTTGTTGAAGCTGGAGAATGAAGAGCAAAAATGGGAGGTGATGGAAAAAAAAGGAGTTTGGCAGGACGAAGGGAGAGAATCACGGAGGATTTATCGTGTGAGGAAAGAAGGACGAATTGGAGACTGAGAGAGATAGCGAGAAGAGAGGAGAGGGAGGGAAGGAGGGCTTGGATCAAGGCAGGTAGAATAAGGTTGGAAAATGGATGGTGGAGATGGGACGCAGAAGAGGGGGTATTAAAGGATGAAAGGGGAAGGGTAAGAAAGGAGAACGGAGGAGAAAAGGAAGAGGAGGGAGGCAAATTAGGAGGGAGAGGAGCAGGAATGGAGTCGGGGGAATAGGAGGAAGAGAGGCTGGAGGAGAAGGAGTCGGGAAGGGAAATGAGGAGGTTGGAAGAGAAGGAAAGGGGGAAAAAAATCAGAATGGAGAATTATGTTCTGGAATGTAGCTGGGCTGGAAAATAAAGATAAAGAGTTCTGGGAAGGACTGAAGAAACAGGACGTGGTAGTCATAATAGAGACGTGGATAGAGGAAAAGGGATGGGAAAGAATAAGGAGAAGGCTGCCAAAAGGGTATGAATGGGGAGTGCAAATGGCAAGGAAAAAGAATAAAAAGGGGAGAGCAATAGGAGGGATGATAATGGGTATAAGAAAGAAGATAAAAGAGAAGGGAACGGAAATAGAAACAGGCAGGGAGGGACTGATAGAGGGAAAGGTTAAGATAGGTAGCGAGAACTGGAGCATTGTTGGGGTCTACGCAAAGAAAGAGGAGATGGAAGAAAGACTAAAGGAGCTGGGACTGATAATGGAAAAGAGAGAAGAAGGAAGGTTTACGATTATTGGAGGAGATTTCAATGCAAGGACCGGTCATGAAAACGGGGGGATAGATGACGAGGAGGGGGAGGATGGCGTGGAGGGGGTAGAAGATCAAAGGATAAAAAGATTGACAGAGAGGGGAGGTGGCTGATAAATAGCATAGAAGAGAGAGGATGGGAGATCTTCAATGGCTATGTGAGGGGAGATGAGGAGGGGAAGTTTACGTTTACGGGGGGAAGAGGAGACACGGTGATCGACTATGTGATAGGAGAAAGAGAAGTAAGAAAGAAGATAGAGAGTATGATAGTGGGGGATAGAGTAGACTCGGACCATCACCCCTTGGAAATAGCCGTAAAGAGAGAGAAAGAGGAAGATGGAGGAAGAAGGAGGGGGAAGAAGGGGAACAGGGGGATATGGAACGAGGAAGGAACAAAGAGGTTCATAGAAAAAATAGGAGCGGTGGAGGAAAAGGGGAATGATTTAAACAAGGAATGGGAAGAAATGGAGGCAGGAATAAAGAAGGCAATAAAAGGGGTGGAGGAGGAGATGGGAGGAAAGAGGGGGAATGCAGGATGGTGGGATGAAGAGTGTAGAGAGGCGAAGAAAGAGGCAAGAAGAAAATTAAGGACTTGGAGGAAAGGAAAAGGAGAGGGTAGCGCGTACAAAGAAAAGAGGAAGGAGTTTAGAGAAATGTGTAAGAGAAAGAAGGAAGAAGAAAATCAGAGATGGGAGAGAAAAGCGGAGGGAGCAAGGAGGGAGGCGGAGGTTTGGGAGATAGTAAATAAAGAGAGGAAAAAAAGGAGAGGGATTGAGGAAGGAATAGAAGAGGAGGTGTGGAAAGAGCACTTTATGAAACTCTCGGAAGGAGTAGAAGGGAGGGTGAGGATGAAGAAAGAAGGAGATAGGGAGGAAAAGGAGGGAGAAGAGGAAGAGGAGATTAGCATAGAAGAAATGAGGAGAGTTGTAAGGAGGTTAAAAGACGGAAAAGCTATGGGAAGGGATGGGATTCCAGGAGAGGTCTGGAGGCGAGGGGGGAAGGAGCTGGAGATTTGGGCATGGAAATATATTAATAGGATATGGAAGGGAGGAGGATGGCCGAAAATCTGGAAGGAGAGAATAATTGCGCCAATTGTAAAGAAAGGAGAAGGAAAAAGAGCGGGGGAGTATAGAGGTGTGACAATAATGCCGTCGTTTTATAAGGTGTACACAGCTATTCTGGCGGAGAGAGTAAGAGAGGAGATAGAGGGAAAGAGAATAGTGCCACAGAATCAGACAGGTTTCAGAAGGGGGATGGGAACAATAGACAACATCTACGTGTTAAACTACTTGGTGAACAAAAGGTTAGAAAAGAAGGGGGAAAATTGATAGGATGTTTTGTGGACCTTAAGGCGGCGTTTGATTCGGTGGATAGAGGAGTCCTAATAAAAGCAATAAGGGAAAGGGGAGTAAGGGAAGGGCTGGTGAGGAGAACGGAGGAGCTGTTAAGGGAGACGAAAAGCAGGGTAAGGGTAGGAGACGGAATGGGAGAAGAATTCTGGACAGGAAGAGGAGTAAGGCAAGGATGCCCTTTGAGTCCGCTGCTGTTTAACTTGTTAATAGCGGATATAGAACAGGAAATGGGCAAGGTTAAATGGGGAGGAGTGGCGTTAAGAGGTAGGAGGGTATATACTTTGGCTTACGCGGATGATATAGTGTTATTGGCGGAGGACGAGGACCAAATGAGGAGCATGTTGGAAAGACTGGAAGGCTATCTAAGTAGGAAGAGATTGGAAATGAATGTGGGAAAAACAAAAATAATGAGATTTAGGAAAGGAGGAGGAAGGGACAGTAAAAGAAGATGGAGATGGGGAGGAAAAGAATTAGGAGAAGTGAAGGAATTCCGATATTTAGGATACATGTTTCAAAGAAATGGAGGACAAGAGGCACAGATAAGGGAAAGGATCAAGAAGGCAGCGGCGATAATGGGGAAGATCTGGGGGATAGGCAAGAGAAGATTTGGGAAAGACTGGGGAAAAAGATTGTGGCTATTCGATAAACTGGTATGGACAGTAATGGGATATGGAGCGGAAATATGGGGATGGAAAGAAAGGGAAAGAATGGAAAGGTTAGAAGAAAGGTATATCAGATGGGTATTGGGAGTAGAAGGGAGAACGCCATGGTATCTCGTGAGAAAGGAGACGCAAAGGGATAAGCTGAGAGGGAGGGCAGGGATGAGAGCATGGAGATTCGAGAGGAAACTAGAGGAGGGTAGAGGAAGTGAATTGGCAAGGCTATGCTGGGAGGAGATGAAGAGAAAAGAGAAAGAAGGGAAATTAGAATCAAACTGGGAGAGAGAAAGAGGTAAGTTTTTTGAAAGCAGAGGTGTTGAATTGAAGGAACTGGAAAGGCTGAGAGAAGACGGAGATGAATGGTATCACAAACTGTTCGGAGGGGACAAGGAAGTACAAAGAAGAGAAAGATGGGAAAGGATCAAGGGTGCGGAGTATAATAGATGGTACAAGATAGTAAAAGGAGAGGATATACCGGAGTATTTGAAGAAAGGATGGGGAGAGAGCAGATGGAACAGGGTGGCGAGATATAGATTAGGAAATGAGATGAGAGAGAGCAGATACTGGGAAACGGAAGAGAAGAAGAAATGCGGTTATGTGAGCACAGGGAGGAATCATGGGAGCATGTGTGGGAGGAATGTAGGAGATGGGAATCAGGAAAGGGTAGCTGGAAGGAAGCGGTGGGATGGGTGTTAGATGAGGACGGGGGAGGTGAAAAATGGATGATGGAGCTAGAAGAGGAAAGAAGGAGAGGAAAAGGGGGGTCGGGGGAGACAGAAGAAGGAATGGAGGGAGGAGGAAGGTAGGAGAAGAGGAGAGTGGAAGAAAGAGGAGGGAGTAATAAAATATTACAGTACAATTACCCAGGACTACGCAGGATGGAGGAAGAGGGGAGAATAATAGCGGAGGCAGTGGAAAGGATGATGGAGAAGAAATTCAAAAAGATAGTGAAGGAAAAGAAAGAAGTGGAGAGAAGGAAGGAGGAGAGAATAGAGGAGCTAGAGGAAAAAGTAAGGAAGATGGTGAAGGAGAAGATAGAGGAGGAGAAAAAGAAAGAGGAGAGGATAGAGGAGCTTGAGGAGAAAGTAAGGAAAATGGAGAGGAAAATAGAAAGAATGGAGCAAAATAGAGGTAAAAGGAAGAGGGAGGACATCGAGAAAGGAGTGGGGGTGAAGAAAAAATGGTGGGCAGGAGTGGGTGGGAGAAGCGAGGAGGAACAAAGGAAAAGGAACGTAATCCTAAGGGCGGAGAAAGAGTTATGGGGAGACAAGAGTTCGCATTGGGAGAAGGTGAAGGAGGTGTTTGCGGAAGGACTGAGGATAAGGGTTACGGTGAGAGAGGTGTGCGTAGTGGGGCAGAGAGGAGCGTGGATAACACTCTTGGTGAAACTAAAAGACGAAGAGGAGAAATGGCGGGTAATAGAGGCGAGGAGAAAGGCTGGAAACAGCTTAGGAGTGAAAATAGACGAGGATAAATCGGTGGAAAGGAGAGATAGGGAGAGAGAAGAGAGGGAGGTGAGAATGGAAGGTAGGCTAAGGAAGAGCTCGGGGAGATCGGAGGAGGAAATCTCCAAGGAAATGGAAAGGAAACTGTTGATGGGGTCGGACGAGGAGAAAGAGGCGGGAGGGAAGAGGGATTGGAGTAAATGAGAAGGGGACGAACGGGGGAGAGGCAAGGGAGAGGTGCCGATGCAAGAGCGGAAGAGAAGGAAAACAAAGAAGAGTTTGAAGAATTAATTGATGTCGATTATGTTTTTTGTTTATGATTATGTTTTGAGGCTTTTGTAGAGGTTTGGGTACGTTCCTCGTAAAAACAAAACGCCTTGTAAACCCCATGGGGATATGCAATAAAATACATACATATATATTTACATATATTATCATATATATACAATGAATTTAAAATTTATATAGATAAATATTATTGTCAAAGATTAGCTTTGCTTTGATTTGCCTACCTTTTAAAACTTATTATATATATATATATATATATATATATATTTAAAATGTATACTTCATACAAGGATTAGAATTAATTATAAATATTACTGTTAAAGATTAGTTTTGCTTTGGTTTACTTATCTTTTAAAAATTATTATTTGTGTCTGTGTGTATATATATGTGTATTTGTATGTGTAAGTACACTGGCGCATATATATATATATATATATATATATATATATATATATATATATATATATATATATATAATAAGTTTTAAAAGGTAGGCAAATCAAAGCAAAGCTAATCTTTGACAATAATATTTATCTATATAAATTTTAAATTCATTCTAATCCTTATATCGATTTAAAATGCTTCGTGCATTTTAATCATTAACCTTTAACAAATGGACTCTTTCTTTAACCCAATACATTTAGTTGTATTATTTGTAAAGATCGTTAGTTAATCGATATTAACTTAAACAATTAATAAGTTTTTAAACCAATTATTTAAAAATTATTTCAAATTCTAGACATTAATGAATTATAACAATTATTATTGGTCATACGTACGTGTACGCACGCACTTACGCATACATACACACACATACATATAAATACGCAAAATTGGGCATTTATATTCCCTAAACGCATATGGTGTCTTTTTTCGTGCCTTTTTACATACATACAAACATATACATACACATACATACGCACATATATACACACATACACACACACACACACACACGCGCGCACACACACACACATATGCATTTACATATGAATAAATTAACATATTAAATAAATAAACACATTGAATGAATAAATATAATACATATATTTTTTAACAAATTATTAACATTAAAAAAAATAAGAAAGATTTATAACATTATAATTACAATTCTTATCTAGGAGAATGTTTCTTTATAAATATATTACAATATATTAAAATTTTTCTAATAAATATACTACTTATTATACAGAGAAATTATTGGATTTGTGGACGGAATAGAAGCTCCACGTTCACTGGGTGCTAATCAACAGTACAAATTTTTTAAATTTTTTCTGAATAACGGAAACGGTAAGCGTGTTTAGATAGTTGCTTGGAACGAAAATATTGAAACTGTCGAAAAGTTTATACGACCAAATTATGTAAGTTATCTTACTCTTTTTATAAAAATGTATTCCATACAACATTGCTTATTTTTCAATCATTATTGCAATCTGCAATATTATAATATTGTTGTAAACAATATTACAATGTTACAGATTGCAATGTAGCAATACTGTAGATATAAATAAAAATATAACTATATCAAATGATATTTGATTACAATTCTTTTACTCCTTGATATTTCAAATCATACATGTGTTTTTTATTTGTTTCCTGTACTTTTCATAAAATTTAAGTAAAATTCTTGTTTTGTTTCGTTGTCTCGTTTCAACAATATTTTTACAATGTATTTGCAATATCACAATCTTGCAATAAAATGCTTTGCAATGCCTTTATAATCGTTACATCCATATTGCAAAAGAAGAATTGATGTATTATTAGATTTATTATCTATATATTTCAATTCTTAAAATAAACGAATAAAGAAACATTTATGTATATTAAGGCTCCTGCTGGCTCGCGAACCAACTCCGCGTGACAACGCCACAATGACAAAATTATAAACTATAAAATGTGAAAAATAACACGTCAAAGCAAAATTGTCCTTGCAATTTACAGCGTTATTTTTTATTTTAGTGCAGTGTTTTTAAATTTAAAATTATTGTGATAGTGTCGAAATATACCAAAGATATTCACTTTATTGTGATTTAATATGTACAAGCAAATACTTATTTCAATTCAGCAGCTGTCAAACGGCTTATTTTCGTTCTTACTACTTCGACAAATGTGGATTACTCATATAAAAGGGAAATTTTCGGTGTATTTTACAAATCTAATTTATTGTTTACAAATAGTATTTTATTAAAAAGCATTTTTATTTTAGTGTAAATTGCAAGAATTTTTATGATATATTTTCATGATTTTCTCGCTTCTGACGTCATCAATCCAAGATAGCTGCAGTGAGTGAACAGGAGCCTTAAGCATACATTTAATTATAAATATCTGTTGATACACTTGATACACTTATTATTACTTATTATGTATTATTCATTATTACTGTGTATTATAATTTTAAACAATTTAATTCTGTATTAAATTATTATTATAATATATCTATATCAATGTAGATAATATATCTCGATGGCGTACAGGCCAGATCACCAAAGAACAAACAGTACAACTCTGGCAATGTAGCCTTTGAGCTACAAATACAAAAAAATACTATTGTCTCAACTTTGGGGAAACATACATTAATTTCTTCAAATATAATACCAGAAAAAGTAAAACTAACCGAAGTATTCGACACATCAAACTGTATTAGTAAGTTTTATACATTTTTTATATTAGTATTTTATTATAAATACAATTTATTATTAGAATCTGATTTATAAATTAATTATAATTTATTATTAGAATCTTATTTATATATGTTTCTATTATAATATATCTAATACATATATTTTTTTTTCTTTAGCATTAAAAAGTTATGTAAAAAGCAATTTTGGTAGTATCCATAACAATAGACTGAACAAAATAATTGGTTGCGGGTCAGTGACCGATGGAAAGTGCAAATTGGAAGTCCATATTGTTAACTTTGAAGATAATGAATATAATGACAGAAATATACGGAAAGGAGATAAAATCGAAATCACAGGAATAATGAGTAATACTGGTACATATATATATATATACATATATAGTATTTAGTATACTAATAAAAAACAATAATAATAATAATAATTTATTTTAATTTATATATCAATTATACGTTTAAAATATTTCTTGCTTGCTACATGTTACTTGCTTCTTACTTTTAATAACTATTTATTAAAAAACAATAGTAAAAAATAAAACTATAATAAATAACAGTAACATTAATAATTCATTCTTATGAAAAATATACGTTTAAAAAATTTTTTTTTGCTTTTTTTCTTGCTTTAGTGTAATATAATGCTAAACATATTTTAAATTTATGTAATAATATATTTTTACTAATTTTGCAATAGATCCTGCATACTTAATTGTAAACTTATTACAAAATATACGTAAGATCGATGGACACATGGCTATACAAGATTTATTAAAAGGAGTAAAAACTCCACAAAAACGAAAAATGAACAAAGATGAAAATTCATCACAAGTAAGTAAAAGTTTATATTAATTTTCTGTATTATAAATTAGTTGAAATAAAAATAAATAATTACACAGAATAAAAATATTTTAGATAAAATATGCATATAAGTAAAATGCATATCTCAAATTAAAAAATATATATGTTTTTGACTTTGTAGAACAAAAGAACAGAAAAGAGCAAAGAAGATTAAAGAAGAATAACAATTTTTATTGAAGAAGGAATTTGGAAGAAGGAAAAAAGAGACATTTAATTGGGAATTTGCTTGATATCATTTGAGGAGTGTTCTCGTTGTCAAAAATTTTCTTCATAATACTGTTCAACAACTTGGCATTTTCACTATTATCTACATAAAATGAGCTGAGAAAATAATAACCGAAGAAACTTTTTACTGCTGGTACCCAAGCTGCATCCTTCAGTTTTATGAAAACACCAATAGGCTCGCGTGATTTTTTCTTGTTCTTGATTATATAATAACATTCATATAGAACATGATAAAGATATTTTTCTTATTTAATTAGTGAATTTGCTTTCTTCTTTTCCACGAATATAATATAACTTTAAAAATCCGTTTCAATATGTTACATGTTACATGTTCAAAAATATGTTTCTTGTTTAATAATAAAATATATTACTTTGTGTTAACGTGTTAAAAATAAAAATAAAAATAAAAATTTATTCTAATTTATATATCAAATATAATATAAGTTTAAAATGTTTCTTGTTTCTTGCATTTTAATAACCATCTATTAAAACAATGATAAAAAATAAAACAATAGTTGATAACAATAACATTAATAATTCATTCTTATAGGAAATATACATTTAAAATATTCTTTCTTCTTACTTTTAATAGATCCTGTATACTTAATAATAAACTCATTACAAAATTGAGAGACACATGGCATTGCTAGTTTTATTAAAAGAAATAAAAATTAAAAAAAAAATTGATGAAAATAAAAGTTTATCACAAGTATACAAAAACTTATAATAATTTTCTATATTATGAATTAAGTTGGATACACAATACAAAGGTATAGGCAACAAGAATAGGGAATGACAAACAATAGATTTTCGACCTATCAGAAGCTCTGTATCAATGCTACCTTTGTATTGTGCAGCTTAGTATAATTGTTCGGCGTATCGCCTTGTATATAGAGTAGTCGTTAGTATAATCACTTTATGTTTGTGTAGTTGTATATAATTCATACTTAGTTGCTTAAGTCAATTGTAATTCTCGCGCGAAACGTCGGCGGATCGCGAGCAGTCAAATCATGCGACTCACCTGTCGGTGCTGCCATCGCCTATCCGCCGACGGCATCTACTCCCACGGAAAGGAAACAACTACTCGCCCGCGGCGATATGTTCCAGGACCGCGGGGACAGACCAGTGTTAGTCAAGCCGACGTACGGCCAACACATATTTCGTCAACCAGCCGTCTCACGGCACACACAGTGTTAGTCAAGCCGTCGTACGGCAAACATATGTACATTTTGGCCAGAGCCGTCTTACGGCCTACTCATCGTCAAGCCGCCGTGCGGCACATCCGCTCATCGTCACGACGTCTCGGGGTGCACACGCTATACGTGCACACTCGAACATCCGGGAGGCCACATAGAGCTCGTTCTCCGGAAATGCGATCGCCTTCTCTGCTTGCTTTGCCTGCTGCCTTTGCTTGCTTTGCCACCTTTGCCTGCTTTGCCGCCTTGCTTGCTACCTTTGCTTGCCTTGCTGCCTTTGCCTGCGCTTGCTGCACGTGCTGCCTACGAGCTTGCTAGAGGGACGAATTCTTCAGGAGACGACGGCCTCCCGAACGGTGAGTCGCATTCGTTTAATTACGTTAATTCGCTTTGGGGAGACGGTACACACCTCCCCTGGTCCTTCGAGTCACGTAGTTCGCAAAAAATTGCTAATCTTGCCTCCGGGGCGAAACTATCCCCGTTCAATAATAAAAATAAAAAATTACACAAAATAAAAATGTTATATACAAAATATGCATATAAGTGGTTTATATATGCATATAAATCTCAAATTCAATGAATAATCTTGAAATCAAGTACCATTAGTTGGAGTCACTCTCATAAAATATAATAGAAATACATGTATTTTTTAGGCTGCGTTTTATTAAAAAGATATTTACAATATTTAAAAAATGTATACAAAACTATCAATTTAATTGTAAATAATGTATCAGTTGTCTTAGAGAAGGCATTATAAGGCATATAAAACTCTATAATTTTTAAAAATTAAAAATTGTGCTATAGATAATATATATATATTAGCATATATAACAGTATGCTTTCTTTAACTCACATTTTCATAATATCTCGTATATGTTATAACATAAAGCATAATAATAAATAAGTAATGATATACAGGTGCCATTACAGAAATTCATTGCCATTGCAGTGCTAATATGCAATATTATGACTTATTAGATCTTCAGTAACAATAGTCATTGCATAATTATATCAAGTAAATTATAGATTCGTACAATCGTAATTAAACCTTTATTAATATTATTTCTTAGAAATAAGATATATCAGCTTGATTTTCTCTACCGCTAAAGGAACATTTGTCAAAGCACGCCTCACTTCTCACAATTTCTGATATCTCATTATTAAGTAGCTCATGAAAGATTTTGCCATCGTGCTTGTATATCCATTGGCTATCTACAAAATCGTAACGTTTCGGTCCAGATTTTGGAGAAGAGAGCTTGTTCGGTGTTTGACGATTTATAACGTAAGTACCATGCGACTTGCCAAATTTCATAGTCAACACACCATTCTGCAGCAAAAATTTCAAAAAATATATCATCACAAACGTATAAAAATAAGAACTATGGATTTTTCAATTAATATACGCATACTCCGTAAGATATATCGGCATCTGGCAAATGTACTGCCTCTTCAACCAATTCCTCAAAGTACTCGGTTAATGAGTTTAAAGTTTCGTTAGAAATCTTCTCGTACCGCACAGAGCTAAGTTCGCTAAAATCACGCAAATAATAAGTTTTTTCTTCACATTAATGCTACGTGCAGATTGTTACACATTATTAATTTGACGTCACGAATAACGTAATACTGTACTAAGACTTTTTATAGACAATTGCTCGGTTGGAAAACGGCTCGTTTTTTTAACCGAAATTCTACGGAGGAATGAACTGCGAGACAGCCTCGAGATTATGTCTGATCTCGTCACAACGGTTAACATGATAAATAGTTTCTCTTAGCAGTTTTATCGATTAAACAAGTTCTCCAGGTTAATACAGCAATATTCCTTTTCACATAAATGTTTACACCGCTGCATTGGTCTTATCCTCACGTGCGAGACACTGCGAGATAACTTTATAGCTAAAGTATACTTTCACACTTGAAATGAAATAGATAAATAATAATATATAATTGGATGTTAAAGAGAGAGAAAAGATGATAAGTACAAAAGATTCAGTTGCAAAAGATAAAACCGTTATCAATTGTGGCAAATTGGAATAACAATGACGACAACAAAGATTTATTCTTTATGGTAAAACTGAAGGAGAGCTCCCTCCTCACCGATTTCGATGAAATTAGGCTTAATCGATTCGTTTTTGCACAAAACGAATGAATCTGGCAGAAAAAAGCCCCGCTCGGCCTCGCGACGCGAGATATTAACTGTTAAAGTTGACGACTATCAGGTTATGAGACCTGTCATACCGACGCGATGTAGCGACTACGGACATGCTCCGCGACCACATGCGCATGTCCCGTGGTCACGTGATGTACTTGAGCGCTCAACCTCAATGACATAATATATTGTTCTGTGCAATTCCAAAATATTTATGCCATATTAGTGGTTCAGGATGTTGTTGGCGATGCAAAAACATGGCCTAAATTTATCCGAAAAATGTTTTGAGATAAAAATCTAAAAGATCACAATAGAATGATCCTTGTCAATTTTTCATATCTAAATGCAGTATCCGAAGATTTGTTGCACGATATTAACTTTTACGTTAAAGCAGGGCATACACACATGTGTGTACCCTGCTTTAACGAAAATCATAACTTCTATAAAGCAGGACATACACAAGTGTGTGTGTGTGAGCCCTGCTTTAACGAAAATCACAACTTCTATAAAGCAGGACATACACACGTGTGTGTGCTCTGCTTTAAGGAAAATCACAACTTCTATAAAGCAGGGTATACACACGTGTGTGTGCCCTGCTTTAACGAAAATCACAACTTCTATAAAGCAGGGTATACACACGTGTGTGCCCTGCTTTAAGGAAAATCACAACTTCTATAAAGCAGGACATACACACGCGTGTGTGTGTGTGCCATGCTTTAACAAAAATCATTAAACAGTTAAATACTTTTAAAGCGCGTTACTAATCTACATAGGTTAGTTGACGCGCTTTAAACACTTAAATACTTTTAAAGCGTCACTAATCTATACGCCGAAGGAATATCATTTCGAGTTACATTTCTGACTTACCAACCAAACAGTTGTCACGTGACCTTCTTTTGCATGCGCATGTTCGTATAGTCGCTACATCGCGTCAGTATGACAGGTCTCATAACCTGATAGTCGTCAACTTTAACAGTTAATATCTCGTGTCGCGAGGCCGAGCGGGGCTTTTTTCTGCCAGATTCATTCGTTTTGTGCAAAAACGAATCGATTAAGCCTAATTTCATCGAAATCGGTGAGGAGGGAGCTCTCCTTCAGTTTTACCATATATATAATCATATGTTTAATTATATACTATAATTATATACCTTATTATATCTTTTGTCTATCTTCCTAGAAAGTATTTAAGACGTTCTTAAAATGTATTTTAGTAGTTTTAAAATCTTTGAAATTATTAACTCCTTAACACACACAACTGTAAAAATATACGACGACAGTTGCAAACGAAGTAAGCGTAGCGAGAGAACCAATCGGCATCGCGGAAAAGCGGCAACAAAGAACTTCGAGATATGCGAGTATCGACTTAACATGCCTTTTTTAGAAAGGATTTTAATTATTATATTACTCACTTATACAATTTTATAATTCTAAATTTATAAAATTTCTCTGTATATTACATTTTTTGTAAAACATTTTTTACTTTCTTCTATTATTTTTTACTTCCTTGATATGTCGATCATATTTCATAATTAAATATGGTGAATATGGTACTGCCCATCGATTATCAATTTCTTTGCCTCTGACGATGTAATTTTTCTCAAAATTCCTTCGTTGATACATAGGATATCCATTTATATTAGCATTAGTTTCTTCACGAAACTCTTTTGGAAAACCTTTTGAACATTTTCCATCGTCCCCAGTGCAAGGATATCTCTGGGAGGGATCTCCGTCTTGTTTCCGCTTCTTCTTTTTCTTCTTTTTCTCCTTATCATCCTCCTTCTTTTCTTCCTTCTTTTCCTCTGTCGGAGGATGTTCCTAATGCTGTCGCATATTAGGAGCCTATCATTTATATATATAAGTACCGTCGTCTGTATGTATGTATGTATGTATGTACGCGAACTACTCATTCGTTAGTAGACCGAATTTTTACCAAAAGTATATGAAATAGGGGTAGAATTTTCCGGGGATGAAAATGTCGCGGCCAATTTTTTGCTACCGATTTTCTGGAAATCGATTTTTTTAATTTTTTTAATTTTTCGGGAAATAATCTACCGAATTCGGGAAATAATCGACCAAATTTCAAAGAATTGTATATGAAACAGGGGTAGAATTTCCCGGGGAGTGCCATAAAGTGTATAGTTTTTCGCTACCGATTTTCTGGAAACCGATTTTTGTAATTTTTCCAATTTTTTGGGAAATTGACCGAATCACATTCGTTAGTGGACCGAATTTTTACTAAAAATATATGAAGTAGGGGTAGAATTTTTCGGGGAGTGCCATAATGTGTATTGTTTTTTGTTACCGATTTTCTAGAAATCGGTTTTTTTATTTTTTCGGGAAATAATTGACCGAATCTCTTCGTATAAATACTAAAAAGTGTATAATTATTTGTTAACGAATTTTTTAGAGTAATAGATTTAGGGCCCGCGCGAAGCGGGAGAGAGAGGGGGTGAAAGAGAGAGGAAGAGAGAGGGAGAGGGAGAGAGGGGGAGAGAGAGGGAGAGAGGGGGAGAGAGGGGGAGAAGGGGGAGAGAGGGGGAGAGAAGGGGAGCGAGGGGGAGAGAGGGGGAGAGAGGGGGAGAGAGAGGAAGAGAGAGGGAGAGAGGGGGAGAGAAGGGCAGAGAGGGGGAGAGAGGGGGAGAGAGGAGGAGGAGATAGATAGATAGATAGATATGGTTTATTATGCCCAAGTAAGACTAAAGGGCAAAGATAAAAATACAATAAGTGATTGATCAATATGTATCAATATGTATATATGTGCTCTCTCACGCACAGTATAGAGCATGACGCTATGCAATATTAACACCGTGAAACTAAAACTAAAAACTAACGCAACATAACTAATAATAATAATAAAAGGCTAAGAACTAAGACGCAGCGCAACTTACAAACTAATAATGCATCAAAAACCCGATACCAAAACCTAATCATCATGCGATCCTGCTTCACGTGCAAGTAAAAACGCTTTGAGAAGATTCTTGAAGGAAATGAGTGTGGAAGCAGAAGTAATACTACCAGGAAGAGAGTGCCAAAAATAGATAGACGAAAGATGAAAGGAGTTCCTGTAAGTGGTTGTTCTATGAGAAGGAATGTGGAAGGTTCGTGATTCAACGGGATGGCGGTCAGATCTCCTCAATAACGGATCAAGCAATGTGAAATTCTCACGCAGATAAGAAGGAGAGCGCATGTGAAGCATACGAAACATTTGGCAGCCAAGAAAGTATAGCCGTCTATTCTCAACTGATAGCCAGCCCAGCTGACGTCTGAACGGAGTAATATGCTCGTCACGCTTAAGATCGAAGATAAAGCGGATGCAACAGTTAACAAGTCGCTGTAATATGGTGTTCAACTCACCACTCAAGCCATGATAGACTAGGCAGCAATAGTCAATGTGAGGAAAAATTAAAGTTAATACTAGCTTTATTCTCAAACGAGTGGAAAGGGAATTTTTGTTAAACTTAAGTTTATATAGTGCATAATGAACTTTTTGAGAGACGTGTAAAATATGCTTCCTCCATGATAAGTTAGACGTGAAAATTACACCCAAATTCCTAGCTTCACTGACGAAGGGTAAAGGCGTTTGGTTCACGATAACGGGTGGTAGACAATGAAGGTCAATATCATTGACATAAGACTGGCTACCGAATATAAGTACTTTTGATTTTGCAGGATTAAGCTTAAGACCATTTAAGTTAGCGTAGTTGAATATAGCATTTGCATCTTTAGAAATTTGCTCAAGACCATGGAGAATGTCTCTGGAGAGAGAGAGAGAGAGAGAGAGAGAGAGAGAGAGAGAGAGAGAGAGAGAGAGAGAGAGAGAGAGAGAGAGAGAGAGAGAGAGAGAGAGAGAGAGAGAGAGAGAGAGAGAGAGAGAGAGAGAGAGAGAGAGAGAGAGAGGAGAGAGAGAGAGAGAGAGAGAGAGAGAGAGAGAGAGAGAGAGAGAGAGAGAGAGAGAGAGAGAGAGAGAGAGAGAGAGAGAGAGAGAGGAGAGAGAGAGAGAGAGAGAGAGAGAGAGAGAGAGAGAGAGAGAGAGAGAGAGAGAGAGAGGGAGAGAGAGAGAGAGAGAGAGAGAGAGAGAGAGAGAGGAGAGAGAGAGAGAGAGAGAGAGAGGAGAGAGAGGGGGGAGAGAGGAGGGGGAGAGAGAGAGAGAGAGAGAGAGAGAGAGAGAGAGAGACTATTTGCGTGTCTTATTACATATGTCTCCCGGGGCGAAGCCCGGGTAACCAGCTAGTCTCATAATACTTTCCTCTACACTTTATAGCAATCCCGGGGAAATTCTACCTTTATTTCATATGTAATTCTTTAAGATTCAATTATTTCCCGAGAAATTGGAAAAATTTTGTAACCGGTTTCCAAAAAGATCGGTAACGAAAAATACTACACTTTTTAGCACTCCCTAGAAAATTTTACCTCTACTTCATATACAATTGTTTGAGATTCGATCAATTAATTTCCGAAAAATTGGAAAATTTTCTGATACCGATTTCCCAAAAGATCGGCAACGAAAAATTATACACTTTATGGCAATCCCCGGGAAATTCTACCCCTACTTCATATAATTCTTTAAGATTCGGTCAATTAATTTCCGAAAAATTGGAAAAATTTTGTAACCGGCTTCCAAAAAGATCGGTAACGAAAAATTATACATTTTATCAAGAGACACGGTAGTGTCTCGTGCCAAGTACACGCGAAGCGAGACCGACCGTGACTCTTTTACGCGACGCGACGGATTGCGAGTACCCGAGATGTTGAGATCTCGATAACGAGTGAACGGATCAAGTTCTAAGTAGGCTTGATCGATAGTTGGGGTCAAAATAAGGGGAGTATCTCCTATATAATTTTCCGCTACGTGCCCTACGAGCAGAGATATTGCAACGCAAAGTCCAAATGTGAAAATTTTTTATTAAGATACTTCCTCCTAACGCCGATGTCTTATGACATATATATATATATAAAAGGGGGAGGAAATGTAACTTTCACTTTTTCGACGCTGGCGGCGCAGGTATCGCCGGTTTCGATATCGCGCGCGTATTTCGAACGATCTAGTATAGGTAAATTATTAAAGGTCGATAGACTTATCGGTCAGGAAAAAGATTTCTATTTAGCTAAATTAAGTATATATATAATATATATTGATTCTTATGAATCAAGCTTGAATTCGATGTTTAGGTATCCCAGGTTGCCGATGACGAGGTACAGATAGTGCGCTTCATAGTTTTCGGTGTCCAGGTGTAATAATACGTTGAATTCGATGTCTACGTGTTCCAGGTTGCCGATGACGAGGTCCACCAAGTGCGCTCCGTAGTTTTCGGTGTCTACGTGTATTAATACTTTGAATTCGATGTCCCAGGTTGCCGATGACGGGATCCAGATAGTGCGCTTCATAGTTTTCGGTGTTCAGGTGTAATCGTACGTTGAAGGCGATGTCTAGGTGTCCCAGGTTGCCGATGACGATGTCTAGATAGTGAGCTCCGTAGTTTTCGGTGTCTACGTGTATTAATACCTTGAATTCGATGTCCACGTGTCCCAGGTTTCCGATGACGGGATCCAGATAGTGCGCTTCATAGTTTTCGGTGTCCAGGTGTAATCGTACGTTGAATTCGATGTCTAGGTGTCCCAGGTTGCCGATGACGAGGTCCACCAAGTGCGCTCCGTAGTTTTCGGTGTCTACGTGTATTAATACTTTGAATTCGATGTCCCAGGTTGCCGATGACGGGATCCAGATAGTGCGCTTCATAGTTTTCGGTGTTCAGGTGTAATCGTACGTTGAAGGCGATGTCTAGGTGTCCCAGGTTGCCGATGACGATGTCTAGATAGTGAGCTCCGTAGTTTTCGGTGTCTACGTGTATTAATACCTTGAATTCGATGTCCACGTGTCCCAGGTTTCCGATGACGGGATCCAGATAGTGCGCTTCATAGTTTTCGGTGTCCAGGTGTAATCGTACGTTGAATTCGATGTCTAGGTGTCCCAGGTTGCCGATGACGAGGTCCACATAGTGCGCTCCGTAGTTTTCGGTGTCTACGTGTATTAATACTTTGAATTCGATGTCCCAGGTTGCCGATGACGGGATCCAGATAGTGCGCTTCATAGTTTTCGGTGTCCAGGTGTAATCGTACGTTGAATGCGATGTCTAGGTGTCCCAGGTTGCCGATGACGAGGTCCACATAGTGCGCTCCGTAGTTTTCGGTGTCTACGTGTATTAATACTTTGAATTCGATGTCCACGTGTCCCAGGTTTCCGATGACGGGATCCAGATAGTGCGCCGTATAGTTTTTGGTATCCAGGTGTAATCGTACGTTAAATGCAATGTCTATGTGTCTCAGGTTGCCGATGACGATGTCTAGATAGTGAGCTCCGTAGTTTTTGGTGTCTACGTGTATTAATACTTTGAATTTGATGTCTAGGTGTCCCAGGTTGCCGATGACGAGGTTTACATAGTGCGCTCTGTAGTTTTCGGTGTCTACGTGTATTAATACCTTGAAATTGATGTCCAGATGTCCCAGATTGCTGATGACGAGGTCTAGATAGCGCGCTCCGTAGTTTTCGGTGTCTAGATGTAATAATACCTTGAATTCGATGTCTACGTGTCCCAGGTTGCCGATGACAAGGTTCACATAGTGCGTTTCGTAGTTTTTGGTGTTTAGGTGTATTAATAACTTTAAATCTGAGTGTAGGACACGTAGATATTGAATTCGAGGTATTAATACACGTAGACACCGAAAACTACGGAGCGCACTATGTGGACCTCGTCATCGGCAACGTGGAACACCTAGACATCGAATTCAACGTATTATTACACCTGGACACCGAAAACTATGGAGCGCACTATCTGGAACCCGTCATCGGCAACCTGGAACACGTGGACATCAAATTCAAGGTATTAATACACCTGGACACCGAAAATTATGGAGCGCACTATGTGGAACTTGTTATCGGCAACCTGGGACACCTAGACATCGAATTCAAGCTTGATTCATAAGAATCGACTTAAAAATTTTCTAGCTGTAGAATTAAAATTATGTCATGACATAATAAAAATTCGCTGAATTAAAATTATGTCTAGACATAATAAAAATTGGACGAATAATAGTAACCTTTCGAAAGTAGAGGTTTTAAGCGGGGAGCACACATTTCTGCACAATGCATAATGCGTAAGCATAAGAAAATTGATTGGTCCATACACATGTGCATAAGGAAATAGACCAATCAGTTTTCTTATGCTTACGCATTATGCGTTATGCAGAAGTGTGTGCTCCCCGCTTTAAGCTTGAAATTTAAATTTTATTCATTTTTAACAAAGTTACAGCTGCTCGAATTTTGCCTATTTTTAAAGATAAATTTAGTGTTCCTTCAATTTTTGTGAGAAATGTATAATTTACTTTTACTTAAATATTATTAATTTTTATGTATTTGTTGTTATTGCTAATTTTGTGAATAATTAAAAAATAAAAAATAAAAATGTTTTGCAGATTCTTGCTTAACACTACAAAATAGGTGATATCAGTACAAAATTACCTTTTTCAAAAAAGGTAAAAAAAGTGCCAAGTACACGCATTCAAAAATCTAACCTAAGTGGTAGCTTTAAATTATATCTTTTTCACAAAATTATATTATTTAACTTAACTTAAGTGACATGTATTTAAAAAAAAAGATGTGAAATTTTTAATTTCTTTTTCACAAAATTATATTACCTAACTTAACTCAAGTGACATGTATTTAACCAAAGTGGTAGTTTTATATCTTTTTCACAAAATTATATTACCTAACTTAACTCAAGTGACATGTATTTTAAAAAAAGATGTGAAATCTTTAAATTAAATTGTGCCAATTGTAAAGAGAATATGTATATTGCTTTGAAAGATAATTGTTATGTAACTACTTTAAAGAAATAAAACCCAAGTGGTATCTTCGTATTTCTATTCAAGGGTCTTCTTCTTCTAAACCCAAGTGATAATAGCTTCTTAATTCTCTTTAACAAATTTTTAATATTACAAAGAATCATTTTAATTACAAAGAATTAAAGAAGTAACAGTACAAAATAAAAATATTTAATTAAAACAAAATAAATAAAATTTTCTTGTAAAAAAACTTGGCGCTGCTTTTTACTCCTGTCGCATTCTTCCCTAAATTATGTTTATTGTTTTTTATTTAATCAAAAATCTTAGTACTAATGTTTAAATTTTAATGTTTATATTTCAAAGTCTAGCAGCGCCAAGTCTTTTTACAAGAAAAATTTATTTATTTTGTTTTAATTAAATATTTTTATTTTGTACTGTTACTTCTTTAATTCTTTGTAATTAAAATGATTTTTTGTAATATTAAAAATTTGTTAAAGAGAATTAAGAAGCTATTATCACTTGGGTTTAGAAGAAGAAGACCCTTGAATAGAAATACGAAGATACCACTTGGGTTTTATTTCTTTAAAGTAGTTACATAACAATTATCTTTCAAAGCAATATACATATTCTCTTTACAATTGGCACAATTTAATTTAAAGATTTCACATCTTTTTTTAAAATACATGTCACTTGAGTTAAGTTAGGTAATATAATTTTGTGAAAAAGATATAAAGCTACTACTTTGGTTAGATACATGTCACTTGAGTTAAGTTAGGTAATATAATTTTGTGAAAAAGAAATTAAAAATTTCACATCTTTTTTTTTTAAATACATGTCACTTAAGTTAAGTTAGATAATATAATTTTTTGAAAATAGCATTTCCCGGAAAATTCTACCCCTATTTCATAAATAATTCTTTAAAACTCGGTCAATTATTTCCCAAAAAATTAAAGAAATTAGAAAAATAAGTTTTCAGAAAATCGGTAACGAAAAATTAACCGCGACATTTTCATCCCCGGGAAATTCTACCCCTATTTCATATACTTTTGGTAAAAATTTGGTCCACTAACGAATGAGTAGTTCGCGTACATACAGACAGACAGACAGACAGACGTGACTTATATGTATAGATAGGGGTAAAAAAACTGAAGAATATAATAAAATTAATAAAAATTGTATATTCTATTAACTCGTACTGTTAAATAAATGTTACGTTCGAGTCGGCGTAACATCCGCAGCTTTTCAGACAACACACATACTCACGCTCGCACTCGTGTTCTCGCAGAAATAATTACTCGTACGTTCGAAATTGATTTCTTTATTAAAAGAGATCGCGCATACGACACATAAAGGTGCCTTTTCATGCTGACGCTCGACGCTCGATTTGGGCGTTAAACTTGATCACATAATAGGTCACGTGATAGTTTTTTTAATTCCAGCGTCAAATGGCAAAAGCTCAACTGTGTTCAGCTTTGACGCTTGACGCTCGTGCTTGATGCTATTTCGCCGCTGATGAAGTTGGTCAAGTGACCAATTTTGACGCCCAAATTGAGCGTCGAGTGTCAGCATGAAAAGGCACCTTAAGTGAAATGACCAGTCGCACTATAACGGCTTTGACAAGTGAAATTTATGATAAAGTTTGAAACTTTACGTTAAAAAAAAAAACAAATTGCGGTGAAGCGAAAAAGACGTCTCGTAAAATGTCACGTAAGTATTACATAGATCAAAATAAATAATATAATTTATATAGATTATAAATAATATTACAAATTTCTAACACCAAAACTTGCAATTAAGACAGATTATACTTTTATTTACAGAAATAAACGATAACAATAACTTGCCAACGCTGCAAGAAATAATGCAGCAATTAATGGAACAACGGCTCTTAATTGAAGAGCTGCGACAAAGATTGGATCGGGACCAAATACGGATCCAGCCGCAGGACCAGGCGCAGCAGCAGCCTGACGCTGAACAGCCACTGCTGGAGCCGAGCAGCCGCTGGCGCAGCAGCAGCAGGGAATAATTAGTACGTAATTTTTTAATAAAATAAGATTGTTTATATATATTATGGTAAAGTAAATTAGATGTCTAGCTATTGAAATATTTATCTTTTTATAAAATATTTAATTTTTGTGTTTACTATTTAGAATATTTTATTAATACTATTGTTTTTTTCGTATTTTTGTGTTACAGGATGTCGACGAAATTTATGGAACCAGCCGCAGGATCAGGCGCAGCAGCAGCTTGACGCCGAGCAGCTACTGCTGCCGCTGGCGCAGCGAGAGCAGGAAGACAATGAGCAGCCGTTGGCGCAGCAGCAGCAAAGACCAAATAGTACGTAATTTTTTTATAAAAAATACGAATGTTGAGATGTTTACCTTAATATATAATATTTAAATATTATATATAATATATAATATTTGTATTTACTATTTAGAGTGAGTATTTTCTTGTTACAGGATATCGAAGAGGAAGAGGACGCGGTTGGCGCCGGCAAAGCTGGTATACTCAGCGGGGCCGCGTTAGGGGTGGTCCGCGACCATATCCCATAATAAATCATTATTACGCAAAATAATGTTTTATTAAGGGATATTGGAATACCACGCAACCCCAATTCTTGTTAAACTGTTTTTAAAAAATTAAATTATTATATTTATATTGTATAATTATTTATTATTACTTTTTTTATATTCTTTATTACTTGTTGCTTTTTCGTTCACTCCGTTATTACAATCTTCCATTTTTTCAAAATATTGTATATTCAGATATATCTTTCAAAATATATATTGTATATTCAAACATCTCGTAAATACAGATTAATAAAATGACATATAATATATAAAACAATCAGCTTATACCGTCTTTTATTGCTGTATAAGTAATGTGCCTTTGTCTTTATGTCTTAACTAATGTTGCATATATCTTTAACATGTGTAAATACAAGATATTTATTTACAAATTATTTCTAATTTTTACGGGTGATGTATGTTTGAACATTAATAACTTAAAAACTATTGGACCAAATTTTTACCAAAGGTATATGAAATAGAGGTAGAATTTTCCGGGAAGTGCATCACCCGTAAGAATTAGAAAAATTAAAAAAAAACGTTATTAACTTAAAAACTATTAGACCGAATTTGTATTAAAACCATATAAAATAGGGGTAGAATTTTCCGGCGAGTGCTATAGAGTGTGTATTTTTTTTGTTACCGATGTTTTGAAAACCGATTTTTTAATTTTTCCAATTCTTCAGGTAAAAAAATTTTAAAAATCGATTTCCAAAAAATAGATAACGAAAAACTATACATACTATAGCACTCCCCGGAAAATTCTACCTCTAAAAGAAGTTTTCTGTGTGTGTGGCTGTTTTTCCGTTCTTTTTTATTTAAAGGTAAATAAAAAGACATTTACAGCAGACTTTCTTTAACAGCAGATATTTCACATTTGTGAATTGTCTGCTGTAGAAATATACTATAAAAAAGACATTTAAAAATCTATTTTTGACAGATTTGACTATGTGGGTAATTAATTCCTCATTAATTATTGCGAAGATAGCATATAAAACTAAAAGATGACAAAAAGAGGTTTTTTTATAGTCGTACTGCTTTCTCTGCTAAACATAACTTAGAATTTTTAAATAGGGCAGAGGTTTTATAAGAATATAATCATATAATCATATATTTTCATATATGACCATATAATGTTGTTCAAGATTATATATATATTTCTATTTATTATATGATCATATATAATTAATTATTAATATCTACTAATGTAAATAAATAAGAGATATTTTTTCATATGTACATAATCAGATACTCATATATATGGCCATATAATATTACAAGATTATATTTTAATTTCTTATATGACCATATTTATTAATATATAAAACAGAATAAGTATGAGAGAGATAGAATAGCAACAGAAAGAACATAACGGGAAAAAGAAATAAAGGATCAAGTAAATGTGATAATACGAAAATATAATAGTAAGAATAATAGTAAGAAAAATAACGTAAACTGAAAAGAAAAGAACAAGTAAGTTTTAATTATACAGTAAATTTTTCGCGATTGTACATGCAAACAAACAAATTTCGGCGTTCAATATTTAAAGAACAAGTAAATTTTAATTATAAAAAATGCCTCGAAAAAGAAAAGGCGAAAATTTGAGTAAAATGTGTCGTGAAAGCAGCCATTCAAGATAGAGGCAAAAAAATGAGAGTTGGGAGAAAAGGATGAAAGACTTGAAGCTGATGCTCAGAGACATGCTCAACAAAGGGACAACGAAAATGATGAGACAAGGTCTCAACGACTGGAAGCTAATGCCCAGAGAAATGCTCAGCAAAGGGCCAACGAAAATGATAAGACAAGGTATCAACGACTGGAAGCTAATGCCCAGAGAAATGCTCAGGAGAGGGCAGAGGAAAATGATGAGACAAGGTATCAACGACTTGAAGCTGATGCCCAGAGACATGATCAGAGAAGGTGCCAAGCCAAACAACTGAATCACCACATTGCGCTAATTGCCAAAGGTCATGAAATGAATGTGCCTGTTTACACACTTGGCCAAATGAATGTCGAATGCCAATTTTGCAAATCGTTAAACTTTACATGTGAAAAGCCTAAAGATGGAAAATTTACATATTGTTGCCAAAAGGGTAAGCTTCAATTAAAACACATAAATTTTCCTGAATTTCTAAAAAAATTATTCATGGGAAATAATGCTCGATCTAAGAATTTTATGGATAATATTCGTTCGTATAACAGTGCTTTAGCTATGGCTTCTATGGGTGCCCCAGGCAATAGGAATCCCTTTGATGTAGTGAACCTTGCTCCTTATTGCTTAAAGATTCATGGGCAATATCATCATTTGACCTCAAAAGCAATGCGCCCATGTGATGGGCAACCCCCATGATATATATATGCACAACTTTACTTTTTGGATACGGAAGAAGCTGTTCATCATAGAATGAATAACAAAGCCAACCAAGGATGTGATCCAGCCCTGATGAGAGATTTATCATGTTTCATGATCCAATGCAATGAATTTGCCAAGACTTTTAAGATGATGCGTCAAGTTAAACAAGATCTTAATCCGAGAGGCACTCAAGCTCCAAATTTGATGCTG
The DNA here is from genome assembly GCA_030770255.1 of Temnothorax ravouxi. Taxonomy (NCBI): domain Eukaryota; kingdom Metazoa; phylum Arthropoda; class Insecta; order Hymenoptera; family Formicidae; genus Temnothorax; species Temnothorax ravouxi. The sequence goes on from JASTWP010004269.1 coordinate 711,840, forward strand.
TGCTTTCGAAATGATCCTCAACATGATCAAAGAAGATACAATGCTCCACGAGCTAATGAAATAGCCGTGGTTTTTCAAAATGTTGATGGTGAGCCTCCATTTGAGAGAGACATTCGGATTTATAACAAAAATTCGAACAATGTCCAACAAATTTCAATTCTGGACAAAAGATGTGACCCAATGTGTTACCCTTTATTATATCCATACGGTAATAATGGATGGCATTCAGAATCGAAATCTCATAATCCTCAATATCCAGGATTCAAATTAACGCAAATGGACTATTACGCTCACTTGCTGGCACCAAGAGCAGAATTTAGCCAATTTCAAAAAGCAGGCAAATTGAGGTGTCAATTTATACTTGATGCCTATATGAAAACTGAAGCCAATAGGCTTAATTACATTAAATTGAATCAGCCTCAATTAAGAGCTGAACTTTATTCAGGGTTAATGGATCATCTTGATAATCGAGCACAAAAAGAAGGAATTACAGTTGGTATACCTGTAATATTACCATCCTCATTTATGGGCAGTCCAAGGAATATGCAAGAAAAGTACCAAGATGCGATGTCTTTGGTCAGAAAGTTTGAATCTAAGAACCAATCTGATGAAAATGCAATGCATTTTCTTTATACAGATATTCCTTCTGAATACATTTATGAAAAGAAAGAAACTAAGTAGAAGCCACGCAAAAAAGTGTTAATAAAGTAATTACAAGGCTTTACACAGTGAGCATCAAAGACACTGAAAGATTTTATCTCCGCCTTCTTCTTCTCCATGTGGCAGGAGCTAAATGTTTTGAGGATCTGAGAACTGTCAATGGCGTTCTTTATGAGACGTTCAAGGATGCGGCAATTGCAAAGAATTTGGTAGAAGCTGATGATCTTTGGGAAAAAACAATAGAAGAAGCGACAGGATCCCATATGCCTGCACAGCTTCGAGAGCTATTTACTTATATTTACATCTTTGGAACTCCAACTGATGTACCAACTCTTTGGAATAAATACAAAGAACACATGATTAAAGACTTTGTATACAACAATGTTGTCAATCCTGAAAATATGGCTTTAAATCATATACAAGAAATTATAAGGAATAATGGAAATAGTTGTGAAAATTTCCAATTGCCAAATCCAAATCCAGTGATTATTTATGTAACAGAATATAATGTAGATGAGGAAAGAAGACGTGGTGACTATTTATTATCGATACTAAATGCTGAGCAAAAGTACGTGTACGATTTAGTTATGCGAGCAATTGATAATGAGAATGAACCACAGCGGCTATTTTGTATAGATGGGTTTGCAGGTAGTGGTAAAACCTATCTGTTTAACACATTTCTGAGTGTTATCCGAGGAAAAAACGAGGAGGTTCTTTCATGTGCATCAACTGGCATTGCTGCAACATTTCTAAAGGGAGGAAAAACCTACCACTACCTGTTCAAGCTTACCATCCCAATTGATGATGGTGCGAAATCAAATATCAAAGGAAATTCTAAAGTTGCTCGAGAACTGATATCTGCCAAACTCATCATATGGGATGAGGTGAGTATGAATGTAGGACATGCCTTAACAGCAGTTGATAAACTTCTCAGAGATTGGATGAAAAAATCACAACTATTTGGAGGAAAAATTATTTTATTTGCAGGAGATTTCAGACAAAATCTACCTATAGTACCTTATGCACAAAAAACAACGATAATTGAGTCAACTGTTGTTCGGGAGGCGATCTCGACGAGATCGTCCCGATTGAACGCCGGGAGACGCCCAGAGATGAGCGCGAAAACAGCCGGTGTCGCGAGCTTAGAGTCTCGCCGAAAGATAGGGAGCAGGAGACTGACACTCTTGTGATTCACAGAAGAGACATTTATTTTGTCCACGCAATAGAGCACAATGACGCTCGACACACTTCGCGTACAATTTTTGTCCTCCTGACGCGGACGGATCGTAGTAAACAGAATAGCGGATCTTGCAGAGTCGGAGCAAACCGAATATTCGTTGGTCTCACGGTCGGCAATCTCGCGCGTCAGAGTTCTTGTTCGCGGAATCGGATTCTCGAAACCGCGGACGATAATGCACGGCACACAACGAATACGCTAACACAAAATAGAGTTCAATAGCGGCGGACTGAATTTCGAGCGGTTTTAACCACGGTCGTGAATACAGGTCTGGAAACTCTAGTAGTGGAGGGTGACTCGCTTAGTGCGAAGTCATTTTATGTAGTTGACATTATCACCACCTGGAGCGCTGGAGGTTAGAGATTTTTTAAATAACGCAAATACATATTAAATATATTGACATATAACATATAACATATAACATATGACATATGGCAAATGTCATATGTTATATAACATATTACATATTGACATATTGAATGTAACAAAAGTACGAAGTCCTAGAAAGTGATTAAATTGACAATGAAATTAACGAAATGTTGTATCGTGCCGAATTGCAAGACTGGGTGCAAAAGTCTGAAAGTAAATTGTTCAGTTTTTAAAGTGCCAAAACGTGACGAATTGCGTAAAAAATGGATATCCGCGATAGCTTATGAGCATACTACCTTTTAGGATACAGCAAATTTTAAAATATTGAATTCTTTCTTTTAGTTGCTGATAAGTCTTAATTTGTCACATCAAATGGATTCAGATGATCTCGAACGCCAGTACGCCTCTTTACCATCTCATATATTGCTATCAAGAACAATATCAGCAACTTGTACAGAATATTGTATCCAGTCAAACAGATCCACAAGTAGCACAAAGATTAGCGAATGCATTCACCGAGCTAACGACGAAAATAGACTTTAGTATGGACTTGAATAACCGTCCTCAGAGATTGAAGTTCAAAAGTAATTTTGATTTTGTCGTGAACGTACAAGGATTCTTAATGGTTAAGTAAAATAGAAATTAAAATGTAAATAAACAAAAATAAAATAATTATTTAAACAATACACGCGTGGATTTAATGCTTAACGCTTGGAAATTTTTAACGAATTTAGTTAACGACGTATTTGTAGAGAAATCGAATTAGTTCAGTTCCTTGCTTTAATCATATTAATTATACGGTGTACCATGAGCTTTTTTGACATATATAAGATGTATTTTATTTTATTTATGGATGTTATTGCAAAAAGGGGACTTAAGCATAATAAGGTTTTTATTTTCTTTCGTAAAATAATTGTTAAAAAAAAAAACTAATCAGAATTGAACTAAAAACGGTAAGACTACAAGGCGGATCTCTTGCTACCACTCATCCACATTTGAACTCATTTAAAACGTTGATTGAGCCAACTTATTTACAAAACTCGCTGCTTTTTGCATATACTATTTCTTATCTTACATTTATTATAAAAATATTGTATTGTTTAAGGCCTCCGCAATGAAAAATATAAGGAACAAGGAACAGATATTAGCGATTAATATTATTCCTGATTTCTTATTTTTAATCGCTAATATCTGTTCCTTGTTTCTTATATTTTTCATTGTGTGGGAGCCTTTACGGTGAAACGGATTAATGGACAACGCGTATGCGTGATAAAAAATCCTTGCAACGCAGCGACGCGCGCGGTCACATGGCAAACCTATGAAAATATCGTCATTAAGCGAGTCACCCCCACCACCAAAAATACGGACGAGTTTCCGGACCTGTATTCACGACCGTGGTTTTAACGATCGTGAGCTTGGATGCGAGCGAGCCGACGACTCGATAGATTCTGCTTGTTCCGCACTCGATTCGGCAGTCGCATCATGCGAAAACGGGGATAGGAATTCCGCCCCTAGCGGAGAAAGTGACTTTATTTGTCCTTACATCTATCGTAAACTCGTGGAGCATGCGTTTCTGTTGCTAGGCCCGGGGCCTCGACGAATAAGCGGGCGAGACGTTTCTCGAAACACGTGATCACGGATCCCGGATGTTCGTAGCTAGGCTGCGCGTTTCGAGCGCTGAATAATATTTTCGATTTGACTTTTCAACATACCGCCCGCCTCGGAACGGCAGTTTCGAAATAATGAAATATACAAGAGAGGGGGAGGGCGCGTTACAATTTCATGAGTTCCGTCCGCCGTGACGGAATCTTTTGGACCTTAAGTCTAAAACTAATTACAAAACTTATCTCTAGGAAAATACAAGAAAGGAGAAGGCACGTTACAATGTTGTGAGATCCGCCCGCCATGACGGAATCTCCGAGATCTTAAATCTAATTACTAATTACGACTTATCGCTACATTGCGCACGCGTGATTGCTCGTCGCCTTACTTCGGATTGGTAGAAGGCACAATTTTACGAGTGGCCGCGTATATTCGGAGGCGGCCGTCTTGACCGTGACGACTCGAACGAAACCGTCTGAGCCGGCGTGACATTGTGTCACTCTACCGAGCTCCCATTTGCACGGAGGTAGCGCGTAAAAGGACCAATTGTCCGACGCTAATCTGCGGTTGCTCTTGTCGCCACTTCGTCCGCGTTTGTAACGTGTTCAGGTAATCATTCTGCCACATTTTCCAAAACCGTTCCGCGATTCTTCTAACGAGTTGCCATCGCGATAAGCGATTCTCACTTAAATTGAGAATAGATGGCTCGGGATTTACAGTGATCGTGGAGCCGATCAAGAAGTGGCCAGGAGTGAGACATTCGTAATCGTCAAGCGTATCTGACAGGGCGGCGATCGGACGTGAATTTAAGCAAGCCTCGATGCGGTATAGCAATGTTGAAAATTCTTCGTAAGTGAGGGTATGGCTCCCTACAACACGGCGTAAATGGGCTTTCACGCTCTTTACGCCCGCTTCCCATAGCCCGCCGAAGTGCGGGGCCAACGGGGGGATGAAGTTCCAAGTTATGTTATCGGACGCGATTGTATTCAAAAAGGTCGGGTCTCGCACGGCCGTTCTGTACGCTTTGGTCAATTCTCGATCGGCTCCGACGAGTTCCGTTATCCGAATAAATCGATTGTGGCAGACCGCGATGCGCGCAGAATCGCGAAAAGGCATTTAGAAGAGCCGCGGATAATTCCAAGCGGGGAACGCTAAGGGTTTTTAGAGGCGCGACCTTAGATTTCCCGAGAAGCAAAGTGATAGTCACGTGACCGTCGGAAGAAACTACCCGGAGGTATACTGCGGCGGCGTACGCGGCGTTCGACGCGTCAGCGAATCCGTGCACCTCTGCGTAAGATGTGTCTGTCCAGAGACCGGTCCACCGGGGGATTCGTAATCGGTTTAGATGCGAGAGTCGAGAGTGGATTTCTTTCCACCGAGATAGAAGGGGCGCGGAAATGACGTCGTCCCAATTTAGCGTTTTGCGCCAAAGGCTCTGCATGAATATCTTGGCGGTGATTGTCACAGGGGTGACCCAGCCTAGCGGGTCGTAGAATTTCGCGATTGTAGAGAGAATGGAACGCTTGCTCTCCGGGATGGAATCAGCGAGCGACACTCGGAATTCGAATAAATCGCTGGCCGGATTCCATCCGATTCCTAGAATCTTGAGCTGTTCGTCTTGCGCTAATTGTTTATTACACGCCAAGCCGTGATTTGCCGAATCGATATCAGCTAGAAGAACGGGCGAATTACCTGCCCACTTTTTCAATTCAAACCCCCCGAGTTTCAATAGAGCGATCAGTTGATCACGTGCTTGTTTCAAGAGCGTCAAGTCACTCGCGCCGAAAAGCACATCGTCGATATAAATATTGTCGCGCAGGATAGCTCCCGCGAGCGGAAATCGGTGACTTTCGTCGCAAACTAATTGCTTCAAAACGCGGAGAGCGAGGAACGGCGCGCATATCATTCCGTACGTAATCGTGAGCAATATGTAAACGATTATTGCGGAGTGGAGAGACGATATCCAGAGAATTCGCTGGTAGTTTGTATCGCGAGGATCTAATCGAATTTGTCGATACATTTTTGCGATGTCCGCGGTGTAAACGTATCGATGTTTGCGCCAGCGTGATATAACTGCCGTAATTTCGGTTTGCAATTTCGGCCCCGCATGCAAATGATCATTGAGCGACGTTCCGTTTGACGTAATGCTCGAGGCGTTAAAGACGACGCAGAGACGCGTGGTCGCGCTGCTTTCCCGGATGACGCCGTGATGTGGCAGATACACGTGTTGTCCGATTTCGTCGCGCGGCAACGCTTTTCGCATGTGTCCGAGACTTTCATATTCCGAAAGGAAAGTCTTGTATTCGGTCGCCAACGCTGAATTATTAGAAAATCGCCGTAACGAGGTATTTAGCATGGTCTCGGCGCGCGATCGGGACACCCCGATTTCGATGGGAGGATCCCTTTTGAAGGGGAGACGCACGACGTATCGTCCGTCGGGCTTCCGAGAATGATTTAATCAAAAATGCTCCTTGCAATACTTTTCGTCCGGGGTGAGTATCGACTGCCGAGGAAGCTCCTCGATTTCCCAAAAGCGCCGAAGTTCGCTTTCAAGGGAAGGCGGGCAAAGCGTATGATGCATGGAGATGCGCGAAAGAGCGGATGGCGCGGAACGCGTCGTCGAGGAGTGAGAGCCGGTCGCGGCCGGCGTGAGGGGCCCTGAGAGGACCCATCCGAAGACGGAGTTCTGGGCGATAGGTTGCCCGAGACCCCCTTTGCGAACACCGTCAAGAATTAAATCGTATAAATCGGCTCCAATAATGATTTGGATAGGATCAGGACTGGTCGGATCCGGATCAGCCCACGCTAAATCAGTTAAATGCGAGAGTGACGAAACGTCCGTTTGTCGTTTCGGTGTATACGCGGTTAACTTTCCTAAAATGAGCGCGGTCGTAGTGAACGACGGAACGCGCTTGTCTTTTGGAGAGATAAACAGCTGTGTCGCGTGCCGGAAAGTCCCGGCGTGAACGCCGCCGACGGCGGTGACTGAGATTGGCATACGAATGCGCTTCGCATGCAAAAGTTGCGCTAAAGATTCGGAGACAAATGTCATTTCCGACCCCTGGTCGACCAACGCTCGGACGACCGCGTCGCGACCGGACGGAGCGCGAACCGTGATCCAGGCGGTCGCCAAAAGGACCGGCGATCGATCCCGAGGGGCCCTGGAAGCGAGCATCGAGGTCACCTCGACTGTCGTTTCGGGCGTTGGAGGCGACGAGCAATCTGCCGCGGGTGTTCCCGCGGAGGTTTCGCCCGACGGGGCGAAGAAAGAAGTCGAGTCAGAATGCAACATCGTGTGATGTTTTTTGTGACAGGCGCGGCAAGAGTACTTGCTTTTACAATCGTGCGAGGAATGCTTCTCGCTAAGGCAATTGAAGCAACGCTTATGTTTTTTCACCAGATCCCATCGCTGACTCGAATTCTTCCCCACTAAAAGGGGGCAAACGCTTAGAAGATGCGGCGCCGTGCACAAGGGACATTTCGCAGGCGTGGTCGCGGACGCGGTAGCAGCGTGTACTTTCGGCAGAGAAGAGGTTTTATTCGACAATGCGGGCGCAAAGTTTTCCAACGCGCGCACGCGAGATTGAAGGAAACGATTTAAATCTTCGTATGACGGTGGAGAATCTTTGTCCGTTTTCTTCAAATTCCACGCTTTGCGGGTGAGCGGACCTAATTTTTGCGTGACAATATACGCGAGAATGTCGTTCCAAAGTTCTTCCGGTTTTTGCTTAAGATTTAAGAGAGATGATACCGCGACGCTCACTTTGTCGTGCAAGCTTTGCAAATCAGAGGCAGACTCACGGGTGAGCGCCGATAAATTAAGCAGCGCGGAGAAGTATACGTTGAGAGAGCGTCGTTTATTTTCGTACCGCGAAGTTAACGCGTGCCAGGCGATTTCGAAGTTATCGGCGGTCACCGAAATATTTCCGATACTCTCGAGAGCACGGCCTTTAAGACACGACGACAAAAAATGCATCCGAGCGAAATTGTCTAAATCTTTATTATTCCGAATGAGCGCGGTAAAGCGATCGCGAAACTGTTCCCACTCGGCGTAATTTCCGTCGAAGGGAGGTAACCGAATGGCCGGAAGATGTGACAGGGAAAATGCGGACGCTTCCGCGCGCGCTCGTGTTTAACAGAGACTGGTTCGGACTCACGAAGGGCTCGATCTCTTCCAGAGATTCCGACAGGACATCCAGGGCCGTCTGATAGATCTCCTCGGTGGCTGCGAAGTAGTCGTCTTGGAAGTAGGCTAACTACATCTGCTTCGAAGAAGTCGCTTTCGTTAGCTGATCGTGATTCTCTTGATAGGCGCACCAGATCTCCTTCAGGGCGGCGATCCGGGAACAAATCTTCGCTGCTGTGTGATTGTTCTTCCCCAGCTTCCGGAAATTGTCCGGAAAACTCTCGATCGAGTTGCAACCTCATTTGTTTCGTCATTAAGTCGGACATGGTGCCGCGGCGGAAGGTGGGAGTGCACTCCGCCGAGAGAGAATCTCCCTAAAGTCCTTCACCTTCGACGAGATCGTCCCGATTAAACGCCGGGAGACGCCCAGAGATGAGCGCGAAGACAGCCGGTGTCGCGAGCTTAGAGTCTCGCCGAAGGATAGGGAGCAGGAGACTGACACTCTTGTGATTCACAGAAGAGACATTTATTTTGTCCACACAATAGAGCACAATGACACTCGACACACTTCGCGTACAATTTTCGTCCTCCTGACGCGGCCGGATCGTAGTAAACCGAATAGCGGATCTTGCAGAGTCGGAGCAAACCGAATATTCGTTGGTCTCACGGTCGGCAATCTCGCGCGTCAGAGTTCTTGTTCGCGGAATCGGATTCTCGAAACCGCGGACAATAATGCTGAGGGCGTCGGCGTATAATGCACGGCACACAACGAATACGCTAACGTACAAAATAGAGTTCAATAGAGGCGGACTGAATTTCGAGCGGTTTTAACGATCGTGAGCTTGGATGCGAGCGAGCCGACGACTCGATAGATTCTTCTTGTTCCGCACTCGATTCGGCAGTCGCGTCATGCGAAAACGGGGATAGGAATTCCGCCCCTAGCGGAGAAAGTGACTTTATTTGTCCTTACATCTATCATAAACTCGTGGAGCACGCGTTTCTGTTGCTAGGCCCGGGGCCTCGATGAATAAGCGGGCGAGACGTTTCTCGAAACACGTGATCACGGATTCCGGATGTCCGTAGCTAGGCTGCGCGTTTCGAGCGCTGAATAATATTTTCGATTTGACTTTCCAACAACTGTAAAATATAACCCGTTATGGAAAAATGTAACTCAAATTAAACTCTAGCAAAATATGAGAACTGGAGATAAAAGAGAATTTGCAAATTGGCTGTTGCAACTCGGAGATGGCATATTGTCAAATACAGATGGACTACATTCTGATACAATTGAAATCCCTCATGATTTTATATCTAAAGGATCTCTTATCAGTGAGATTTTTGGTGATAAAATCACCATGGAACAAGTTCGAGATAATCATGATCGAGCGATCCTTTGTCCAAAGAATGAAGACACGTTTAAAATTAATGATGAAATCCTTCAGCTAATGGAAGGAGAGAAAAAGGAATATCTCTCAATTGACTCTATTATGAGTGATGATCCACAAGGCCAGTTCATCAACTCAAAATAAAAGTCGGTGCTACAATTATCTTGTTAAGAAATTTGAATACAAAGAAAGGACTATGCAATGGCACAAAATTTATTGTTACTGATTTGAAACCTAATCTTATTTATGCGGAGGTTGTAACTGGCCCTGCCAGAGGTCAGATTGTCTTATTACCAAGGATAGATTTCTTTCCAAATGACTCGGAACTCCCGTTTAAGCTCAAACGAAGACAGTTTCCTATTAGAGTGGCATTTGCTATGACAATCAATAAATCCCAGGGACAAACTTTAGAAAAAGTTGGGATTTATCTGCCACAACCCGTATTTGCTCATGGACAACTCTATGTAGCATTCTCAAGAGTAACTAAAAGGGATAGTGTCAAAGTTAAAGTCGATGAAAACAGCAATCAAGGACATCTTATTGAGGAAAATTCAAAATCTTTTACAAAAAAATGTTGTATATCGAAAAATTTTATAAATTGACATGCAAAAAAATTAGAGGAGAGCTAATAATGCCGAGTCAGCGATGAGTATTTCAGCCGGTAAAAAACAATATTATATATCCTTAATTTATGAGAGCTAATGAGAACGGGTAAGCGGAGGGTACTTCAACTAAAAAAAAATTTTTCGATCGTGTTTGAACAAGGCATCGTTGTCTGAACAAGACATCGTGTCTGAACAAGACATCGTGTCTGAACAAGTCATCGTGTCTGAACAAGACATCAAGTCTGAACAAGGCATCGTTTATGAACAAGGCATCAAATTTGTCACAAAGACGAGTGTGCAACTCAAAAAAAGGATTTTTGATCGAGTTTGAACAAGGCATCGTTGTCTGAACAAGACATCGTGTCTGAACAAGACATCGTGTCTGAACAAGGCATCGTTTATGAACAAGGCATCAAATTTGTCACAAAGACGAGTGTGTAAACAATATAATGTCTGCGCAAAACATCGTGTCTGAACAAGATATCGTGTCTGAACAAGACATCGTGTCTGAACAAAACATCGTGTTTGAACAAGACATCGTGTCTGAACAAGGCATCGTGTCTGAACAAGGCATCATATTTGTCACAAAGACGAGTGTGTAAAAAATAATATTAGAAAATGATCGAGTTTTTATATGTATACACATATACAGTACAAAGTTTAATGAAAAAATAGAAAAAATATTCTAAATTTTTTACTCTGTCTCTAAGAGTATATGTATAATAATATATAGTTTTATTTTCTTCTCTGTTATAGTTATAATCATAAAAATTTGATTATATCCTAATATGATTTTTTAGTGGACTAGGCCTACAGGGGAAACCACTTAAAAAAAAACGCGTCAACAATAGTACCTCATGGGTGACGAGGAAATCTATTGTCGTGACAAACGTCGGTTAATTTTAAACCTACTTCATCTCTTTTTAAGGGAGACAGTTAGAACATCTCAAATCTTAATAATTGAGACTTCAAAAATTGATGTTTTAAGATAATAAAAAAGTGTACAGGTAGAAAATTGCACATTGCTTCTTCATAGCTTTAAAGTGTGCAAGTAGAAACTTGTATATATTATAAGTACCGTCCGTCTGTCTGTCTGTACGCGAACTACTCATTCGTTAGTGGACCGAATTTTTACCAAAAGTATATGAAATAGGGGTAGAATTTTCCGGGGATGAAAATGTCGTAGTTAATTTTTCATTACCGATCTTTTTAGAAACCGGTTACAAAATGTTTCAAATTTTACGGGAATTAAGATGATGCTGAAGCCGTCTGTATAACCGACAAAATTACCATTTTCTATGTTATCGACTATATCTGTCCTTGTATAGACAAAAGATATAGACAAGGATAGCACGCTACATTGCACGCACACATACGCACGATGCACATCGACATTATACTTTTATATTACGCTTCTAAATCTTGATTTGAAGGGTTTATCGATGTTTTTCTTGTTGTGCAATTCAGGGGAACTTGTTTTCGCGTTCGTACCAATGGTATATCTCTCATATGAAATACATCTTGTGACGAGCTGACAGCTCGCCGTAACTCGAGATGCCATATTGGGATAAAAGTAGGATAAGGAAATCTGTACTTCCGTAATTTTTTCTCGTTTTCTATATAAAATTGGAGTTTCCCCGAATCATTAATGTATGTACTGCAATTCTGGAGAAGGATTTTTAATTCTGTCAAATTAATACGACGCTACGTGCCGACAAAAAATGCCGGTAAAACAGACGGCTCCAGCATCCCCTTAATTGACCGAATCTCATTCGTTAGTCCACTACTGTTTGTCTGTCTGTCCGTCCGTCCGTCCGTCCGTCCGTCTGTCTGCGAACTATTCATTCGTTAGCGGATCGCATCTTTACCAAAAGTATATGAAGTAGGAGTAGAATTTCCCGGGGAGTGCCATAACGTGTATAGTTTTTCGTTACCGATTTTCTGGAAACCGGTTTTTCTAATTCTTTCAAATTTTCGGGAAATAATTAACCAAATCTCAAAGAATTGTAGATCAAATAGGGGTAGAATTTTCCGGGAAGTGCTATAAAGTGTGTAATTTTTTGTTACCGATTTTTTTGGTAGCCGGTATTAAAAATTTTTCCAATTTTTCGGGAATTAATTAACCAAATCGCAAAAAATTGTATATGAAATAGGGGTAGAATTTTCCGGAAATTGCCATGATGTGTATGGTTTTTGTAACCGATCTTTTTGGAAACCGGTTTTTTTTATTTTTCTAATTTTTCTAATTTTTCGGGAAATAATTGATTAAATCTCAAAGAATTATACATGAAGTAGGGGTAGAATTTCCCGGGGAGTGCTATAAAGTGTACTATTTTTTGTTATCGATCTTTTTGGAAACCGGTTCCAAATGACCGAATCTCGAAGAATTGTACATAAAGTAGGAGTTGAAATTCCCGGGGAGTGCTGTAAAGTGTATAATTTTTCGTTACCGATTTTTTTGGAAACCGGTATTAAAAATTTTTCCAATTTTTCGGGAATTAATTGATCGAATCGCAAAAAATTGTATATGAAGTAAGGGTAGAATTTTCCGGGAATTGCCATGATGTGTACGGTTTTTGTTACCGATCTCTTTGGAAACCGGTTTTTTAATTTTTTGGGAAATAATTGATCGAATCTCTTCGTTAATGGACCGAATTTTTACCAAAAGTATATAAAATAGTTGTAGAATTTTCCGGGGAGTGCCATGATGTGTATAGTTTTTCGTTACCAATTTTTTGGAAATCGGTTTTTAAAATTTTTCAAATTTTTTTCACAGAATTATAGATTAAATATAGGGGTAGAATTTTCCGGGGAGTGTCATGATGTGTATAGTTTTTCGTTACCGATTTTCTGGAAACCGGTTTTTTAAATTTTTCAGAGAGAGAGAAAGAGAGAGAATAATGTGTGAATGAATTGAATGTATTTTTCGCCTGATTTACTTGACATCGTCGAATACTATAGTATATTTCACGTTTATTTCATGTTTTCTTAGTGTGTAAATATACTATAAAGTATATTTCACGTTTATTTAAAGATAACTTTATAAGTTGACAATTACACATATCACTCTCTCTCTTTCTCTTTCTCTCTCTCTCTTTCTCTCTCTCACTCTGAAAAATTTAAAAAATCGGTTTCCAGAAAATTGGTAACTTTACCTATAGTTACCGGTTTCTAGAAAATCTGGCGTGGAAACTATTATCCAAATTATAATTATAATTCTAACCGTTAATATAATTAGTTAATTAATATTATTCAGAGAAAATTACAGTTCTACTTTTTGTTATCGATTTTTTGGATGCAGAATACAAAATTTTCCAGGAAATGTTAAAAAGTGTATAATTATTTGTTATCGAAATTTTTGGAAGTAGTAGATTTTGAGCCCGCGCGAAGCGCGGGCCATGCATCTAGTTATCAATATTTTCGAAAAATCGATATTTAAAAAAATCGATTTTTTCTAATTTAAACGCCAGAATGTTAGGAACGCGCCTGTGTTATTGTAATTACGATTAATTACGTTCAGGTCAATACAAATGTTTAGTTTATCTTTCGGTTATCGGACAGCTGTTTACAGGCTGGGGCCCAAATGGGGCACAAAACTACGGTTTTAGAAACTTTTAGAAAACCTCTTTGGTGAGAATCTCGCCATTTTGGCCATTTCGGCCATTTCGGACGGAGAACGCCGCGGAACGACACATCAGTTTTTGACTTTGTTTCTAACTCTTATTTGACTCCAGGCAGTCACTTTTAATTTCTAACATTCGACTGTACGTTAAGTCCGAACATTCACGCTCGATTCTGAGACTTAATCCCTGTACTTTTATATTTTAAAACTGGGTTTCACGCATAAATTAGTTTTGTACTAAGACTTAAAGAATAAAGGTAAGATAAGTTTGAGAAAAGAAGCTTGAAATCTGGAATCTCATCTCGTGTTTGTTAAATCCTTAATTAACAAAATCACTCCTGAGATACCACTCGCAGTTTTCGCTAACAAAGAGTATGGCGATCTGTCTTTTTCGCTGACGAAGAGTGGGGCGAACTGGTACTTTTGCTGCCGAAAGGCGTGGCGATTACGGAGTTGATTCTTGGAAATCGCAATAATCGTTGATAATTTCCGAGAGTGAGTTTGGCCTTTACGCTAACAAAGAGTGTGGCGGATTGGCTCTGGGCGCTGACGAAGAGTGTGGCGACCAATCAAATTCATTTTTGAGAACGCGGTTGAATGACGAAAAAGGGAGATAGACGAGTCAAATTAAAAGGATTAGGTTCCAGATCAAACAAACTATTACTTCTAATCAAAATCCTCTCCCCCTCCTCCGGAAACTGCAACAATTAGAAAACGCACCTCCATTTTAACATATTCCTGTTGATTTCATAATTGATTATCCTAATTGGGTCTTTAACCGACTTTTACCTAACAGTATATTCTGATAGATCATGGCATACTTTCTTTGTAAACTTTTGAATTTTTGCAATATCTTCAAAATTGAAGAAGATATAGTACACAAAAATGTGCTGTGACGTCATAATGTTGTTGCGAAATCTTTTAAAGTTGCCGTCATCAAAAAAACTTTAGCAAGCTATAACTTTCTCAAGTTTAGGTTTTTTTTTAATTCAAAAAGTACTAAAAATCGGCTTAGATTCTCTACATTAATTATGGATACCGCTTAATAAAAAAATTTTACAATGTACAGGTGGTAGGTAGAGAAGGAAAGGAGGTGATAAATGTGGAGCTAATCAACTGGGAGGTGAAAGAGAAAATAATGAAGGAGAAAAAGAAACTAGTGGGTAGGAGATAGATCATGACATGTCGCAGGAAGAAGGAGACGTGCAGAGGAAACTGAGGGAGCGCGCTAGAAGTGAGAGAGAGAAAGGAAAGAGCGTGAAGATAGGATATAGGAAATTAAATATAGATGGAAAATTATACATTTGGAATGAGGAGGCGAGAGAAGTTAGGGAAAAGAAGAATTTCTAAGAGGCAGCCAAGAAGAGAGGACGGTGGAAGGACGGACGGAGGAGAAGGATAGGAAGAAAAGGGAAAAGAGAAGCAGAGGGGGAAATTATAAATTAGGTAGGAAGGTAATGTTTTGGAACGTGGCGGGGATAGGGAATAAAGGGAAAGATTTTTGGGAGTTTATATGTAAGTACGATTTCATTAGCATGTGTGAAACGTGGGTGGATAAAGAGGGGTGGGAAAAGCTAAAAGTAAAGCTCCCAAAGACGCACGTTTGGGAATGCAGTTTTGCGACTAGAGATAAGAGGAAGGGTAGAGCGAAAGGGGGCTTTATTATAGGTAAGAGGAAAAATTGGGGAGATCAGAACACAAAAATTATAGGTAAACAAAAGAAGGGTGTGTTAATATCGAAAATCGTGGAGGGAGAGGAAAGCATGTACATTATCTCAATATATAATAAGGAGTGCTGAAATGATTTAAAGGTAATATTGGATAACGTGACAGAGGGAATGGACGGTGAGATTATGTTAATAGGGAGGGACTTTAACATTAGGATCGGCGAAATGAGGGGTGGAGAGGAAAAAGATGGCGGGGTGGAAAGGAAAAGTAAAGATAAGTTAGTAAGTAACGGTGGAAAGGGGCTTATAGAGTTTATACAGGATAAAGGCTGGTACGTCCTGAACGGTACAACGGCAGACGATTGGGAGGGAGAATACACGTTCGTAGGGGCAAGAGGTAGTTCCGTAATAGACTACGTCTTTTGTAATGAAAAAATGCGAGACATCGTGCAAAAATTTAGAATAGGGGACAGAGTGGACTCGGACCACATGCCGATTATGGTGACTTTGGAAGGAGAGAGAGAGGAAGAGGAAACAGAAGGAGAGGAAGAAAGAAGAGAAGAGGAGATATGGAGGATCTGCTGGGACAAAGAAGCAATACAGAAGTATAGAGAAAGTACGGATAAGGTAATATGGGAGAACGGGTTGCGGGAGTCGGTGGAAGATAAATGGATGAAGCTGAAAGGTATAATCCAAGAGACAATGGTAAAGAAGAAAGTAAAAACTGGTAAGAAGGAACTAGGACACAAAGATTGGTGGGATAGGCAGTGTACAAGGAAAGAGAGGTTGGTGCATAGACTTTACAAAAAATGGAGGAAGAGAAAGGAAAGAAAAGATAAGTTTTTGGAAGAGAAGAGGAAGTTGAAAGAGCTGGCGGAGCAGAAGCAAAGGGAGAAGAGAGAGGCAGAAGAGATAGAGTTAAAGAACCTGAGAAACGTGGCAGAGGTATGGAAGTTTATCAACAAGAAAAGGAGGAAGAAAGTATGGAGGGAAGCCAATATAAGGAAAGAGGTATGGAAAAAACACTTTATGAAGTTATTGGAGGGAACGGAAGGGCAGATAGACTATGGGAATAGCAGTAATCCTGTGAGGACTCCGGGAGTTCAGGAATATATAGAAGAGGAGTTGCCGAGTGAAGAGGAGGTACACGAAGCGGTGAAAAAGTTAAGAACAAAGAAGGCTGTAGAAGTGGATGGTATTCCCATGGAAGCACGGAAATACGGAGGTGGGTCTGTCAGAAATGGTCTGGTAGAACTGATAAGGCAGATATGGATGGAGAGAGATCTCCCGAAGGATTGGAAGACGTCCATAATCGTGCCCCTACATAAGAGAGGAGACCAAGAGGTCGTGGGAAATTACAGAGGAATATCTCTGCTTTGCTCGGCATACAAGATCTATGCGGAGATTCTCTGGAATAGATTGGAACTGGAGGTAGAGAGATTGGGATTACTGCCCGAGAGCCAGGCTGGTTTCAGAAGAGGAAGGTCTACGATGGACAATGTCTTCATGTAGACTTAAAGGCGGCGTTTGACAATGTGGATAGAAAACAACTGTGGTCAACCCTAAAGAACAATGGAGTAAACTTAGATATTATAAGAAGATTGGAGAAAGTGTACGAGGAGACGGTGGTTGGCGTAAGAACAAAAGAAGGGCTGACGGATGAATTCAGGACACACAAAGGAGTTCGCCAAGGCTGTGTGATGAGTCCACTCCTGTTTAATTTGTATATTGCAGATATAGGAAAAGCGTTAAAGGATAGGAACATTAGGGGGGTGCCGTTACTCAGTGATAGGATATGGTCGGTGGAATATGCGGATGATATGGTGTTTGTGGCAAAAAAATAGAGTTGCGTTAATGGATATGATAGACACGTTAAGAAGACTGTTAAAGAAAAAGAAACTGTTGTTATGTGTGGATAAGACTAAAGTTATGGTTTTTAATAGAGGAAACAAAGAGAAAAAGGAGAGCTGAAAATGGGAGGATAAGGAATTAGAGGAGGTCCAGACTTTCAAATACCTAGGTTTTGTATTTAATAACAAAGGAAATTATAAGGATCATATAAAAGAGCTGAGCTATAAAGGAAGGATGGCAGCCAATAGAATCTGGGGATTGGGGGAAAGAATTTGTAAAAATAATTTTTGCAGAAGATGGATGTTATTTAAGTACTTGGTGCAAAGCGTGTTGTCATATGGGGTGGAGATTTGGGGGTGGGCGGAAAAGAAAGAGTTAGAGAAGATCATGCTAGATTACGTTAGATGGGTTTTCAAATTGGATTTCTGCACGCCGAAATATTTGATGTCAAGGGAATTGGGACTTAAAAAATTGAGGATTGGATGGGGACTGAGAGCAATGAAGTTTGAAGAGAAAGCAAGGGCAGAAAAAGAAGATAGATGGGTAAAGAAATGTTGGATGGAAAAAGATAAAAATAACTGGGGGGATATGTACAGTAATGAGAGAGAATTATATTATAATAGAAACGGCTGGGGGGTACAAGCAATAGAGTGCATCAGAGCAGCGGGGGGGGAATATAAAGTCAGAATTGGTGCATAGGGACTGGGAGATTCAAAGACAAATGGAGGAGAATAGATTATTGGAAATAAAATATAATGAAAGGTATAAAGAGCTCTATATGAATCTGGATGGACCCAGGTATTTGAAAATGGAAAACTTAGTTAAGGTATACGTAGGAGATAGTGTAAGAGCGTTAATAAGATTGAGATGTGGAAATTTGGAGAAAGGTAATAAGTATTGGTTGGAGGAGGATAAATTGATGTGTGTGTTCTGCCGTCAAGGTAAAGATAATCTTAGGCACTATATCGAGGACTGTGAATACACCAAAGACTGGTTCATAGGGTTAGGGAATAGCAGTAATGAGATTGTAAACAGATTATGTAACGATGTATTGGAGAAAAAGAAAGGCGACGTATTAACGAAATTGTGGAGAGAGAAAGAGTGTAAAATAAGAAAAAGAAAATAAGAATGTATTAGGAGTGTGCGGTATGGGTATGAATGATTAAGGTTATTTTGTAAACCAAGTCCACTTCTTGGCTATGTAGCTGAAGTTAATAAATTGATTGATTGAATAAAAAAATTTTACTTAAAGACCCAATTATAACCAAATGAATAGAACTGATCCTCGTTACGAGACTTATAAAGTTTGATATCTTTTTAGTCCTGAATAATAATAATAATCATCACACGATTTGTCCAAATTCCTAGTAAATTGCTTAAATGCATTGACCGAAAAACGAACAAACAACAGACAGAACGTGACACAATTAATGACGTGCCATACATCTACTAAACGGCAAATGAGGCTGTGCAGCATGACGAGTCGTAGATGGGGAACAAAAGTTTAATTACCTTACCACTTTGATTCCCTAACTTTCACTATATAGAAATGGCGGGCACTATAACAACAAATATAGGTGTGCCACACCCAGTGTGGTGTTCTAGAGTCAAAACTAGGTCAAAATTAACAAATTTTTATTGTAGGTAAAATTGTTTTATTAAAAAATAAAATACATGTCTTGTAGAGTAATCTTTTAAGAATATCTCCCGAAAATTTCAATAAAAAATATCAAAAATTGAGGTCCTGGCAGCTATTTTCCCGAATGGTGTTTGTAAAAATAGCTTTCGCGCTACCAGAGATACCTTCGCCTTCTTTTATGTGAAACAAAAAACAAAAATTTGTAGACAGTATAAAAGTCAAAAAACATTGTTAGTAAACATATTGTGAAAAGCATGAAAAATGTCATAAATGCTATACTTAATTATTTATGCTCAACTGATGAGGACTCGCAGCACGACTTATGTCCCGCCAGTGTCGAAAGTTTGCAAACATCGACGTTGCAGGATTATAAGCTACATTTGTTTATGACCCCACAAGTTATAAACGAATGTATAAAAAAGATTATAAAGAAGGCTATAAAAAAGGCTTTCTATATGGACCTGGAATCGTCGATAAGGCTGAAACTTATGTAAATACTAGAAATATACATATAATTAAATTGTACTTGAAACTTTAAACACGTTTTTCTCAAAACAACATTTTTCAAACTGGTTCGCACGATTTCAGACAAACTAATGAGCCAATCGGCTTTGCTCTGTGGCTGCATATTTATAAGAAGTCTCTCTAGCATTGGAACTAGTAAAATTAAAATACATTAACTTTTGTCCGCGATATATGATCGAGTTATCGAGGCCGTATAATATGTCTCGGAGTTCGGTTTGTTTTTGTGGTATTTTTAGAACACATCAATTTAGTTTCTGATTTTGGTTTGTCTTACGGTACTTTTGGAACACGTCTTAATGTAATTCGTCATTGTGTATAATACTTCATATCATTGTGAATACGGCACGGTACGAATCTAGTGGAGAAAATGGTCAGTTTAATTTTTTTCACAGTTTTACACTTGCGATTCTTACAATTTCATTCTTTTGACGCACGTAACATGTAAGTTTTTACGATTTAATTTTGACATGTTTCCCGTTATTATATTTGACATATTTATATTGACATTTTAGTGTGGCGTTTGCACGATGTAGTTAGGACACAACGTCTGGCGACGCATGATGTGTAATTGTTGCGTATTCAATTATAATTATAATATCTCACTTGAGAAGGGCCAAATTATGGTCGAAACGTTGTGAGTCAGAATAAATGTGAACTGTCCAGTTGGGTCGCTTAATTTTGGATTTATTATTAACTTTTTCCTTTTATTTTAATGTAAAAGTATCGATTCTTCAACAATTTAAAAAAAATTTACATGCTTCGAAATAATTAAAGAAATAGTTCGTCTTTAATAATTCTAGTTCCAACGATAACCGAACATGTGTAGATTAAGAATCTGTTTCATTTTTCTGTTTCAGATTATTGAGTGTCCAGATTTTATGGGAACCGTGGAACCTTGGACACGTTGAGCAAATATTTGTATAACTTCCGTAACTTTCATTATTTCTACTTAAAAAAATTCTGAATTATACATAAAATATATGTTAATATATGTGTAAAACCTAGAATAAATTGGCCGTATAGTTTCTAAAAAAAATCGAGAAAAATAGCCTTGTTTTTAGTCTTCGAAACGATAATCTTTCCTTTAGATAGAAAGTAATCTCAAGTAGTATCCAATATTTTTTGTTTGCACTTCAAGAAAATCACTTGTACAAGTATAAATTTTATATTTATGCAAGAAAATGTCAAAGTACCTGCTGTCGAAAGAGTATGCCTTCCATAGCAAGATGACGAGCAAGTGCCATGGACTGTTGAAATTGGACGTTGTCATCCGCAGTCCCGTGTACCAAATAAAACATCTTATCATGCAGATACCTTACTTTGTCATAAACGTTGGATTCAGCGTAGCCTTTGTAATTGGATGTCACGTTCGGTAATCCCATGTATCTTTCGGCATATGCAGAATCTGCGTCAATAATCATTCGTTAAAATCAGATGAAGTAAATTTAGTAATACAGAATTTAGTAATATAGTAAAAAAAATCATGTTCTTAATATAACTAATCTGAACAATTTTTATATAACATTTTCCGGTAGGGTAGACCAGGGCTAGTTGGTACACTTTTTTAAAGATTTTTTTACACGTAACTAATAAATGGAATACAAACCGCAAATTAATTTTTCAATAGTCGCATGCTTATACAACACAAAAATTATTTTCTTAACTAAATAGTATAATTAATTTTGTTGCACTAATAACAATTATAAGGCGACATTTGTAACAACATTTAAGCCCCATGTACGAGGTAAGTTGTTACAGTACTGGATTAAGTTGTGAAAGATACAGTTTTCAAAGTATAATATATTTAATAAAGAGAAATAACAACAAGTTGTTACTATAATGTAAATGTAATATAACAATATGTGTTATATTACATTTACATTATTGAGTGCAAAATTATAATGTAGATATAATTTAACTGATGTTCTGTATTGACTGTTTCTGATATGTAATAAGAGATGTTAACGGTAAAGTCTTACATAAGATTGAAATATCTGCCGCTGTTTTATGCCGAAGTTATGTGTTACATCGACAAAGTTGCTCGAAATTATAAGTAAAACAAAAATAACAACCTACCCCGTCACAACCAACCCCGACCTTCCATGTTTAAATATTTTGATTATTGTTTAAACAAAAAAATGTTTTAAGATATTAACTTAACTGGAAGTTATTACGTTTAAAGTAAAGATTTTAAAGACAGTTAGAATTATGATACGATGACCAGATTTAGAAATATGAATATTTATAAATATAATATTATATATACAAATACATCACTGAATTATTGCTTCCTCATAGAGAAAGCTTTGTGATGGCAAAAAATTTTTTTTCCAGATTTTGATGAAAATAGGTTTAAAATGTTCCAAAATGTCGAGAAATCAAATTAGTAAAAAATGTCCGGAAGTATGTATGTGTGTGTGTGTGTGTGTGTGTGTACGGATTTTTTGTACACGCATGTACTTCTACAATTTTTTAGATACCGCGATGTATTTTTTTTTATTGATAGAGTATTATAGAAAGTATGTTCTCCTCAAATTTTATTAAAATCGGTTGACCGGTATAGATCTTATTCAAATTTTTTTTTAGAAAAGTGTGTTTTATTCTATAGCTTTCTCAATATTTGAGATAGCGATCTATATCTAATTTTATTAAATTTTTCAGTTTTTTCTACCCCTATTTCATATATAATTAAAGGGAGGTTCTGGTTTAGAGGCCCAAAAAATGCATGAATTTCAAGAATTTTTTTTTATACTAGACACCACAGACGCGCGTTTCGCGCGCGCCATTTAGCTTTAACATTATGCTATTACTATTACACTATTAACTTCTTGATACACACAATACACACAACTGTCAAAATATATACGATGATAGCTGCAAATGAAGTAAGCGCAGCGAGAGAACCAATTGGCATCGCGGAAAAGCGGCAACAAAAAACTTCGAGATATGCGAGTATCGACTTAACATGCCTTTTTTTTAGAAAGGATTAAATTAATAAATTTGAAAAAACTTTTAAGGGGTTTTAATCTTGTACTGTTACATAAGAAATTTTGATTTTTTAATGTTAGAAAATCGGCTCTCGCTTCCACGCCACATAAAGCCATAAACGACGTGAGTTTTTATGCGCGCGGGGCGCTCCACAATCTTGCCAGCTGATCTAAAACAAAAAACCCAAAAAATTTATTAAACTAGACTAAATTTGGGGGGCCTTATCGTTTTCCGATTTTTAAAAACCTCAGAAAACAAAATGGCAGCCATTTGAAAAAAACCCATTTTTTCCTGTTATGGGTTTTTTTCAGATTCCTTTTAAGCGCTGAATGTTGAGAGAGAGAAAGAGAGAGAGAAGAAAAAGGTATACATATTAAATAGTTGGTAATATAATTAATAATGTTAATAATTAATTCTTTAAGATTATTTTCGGCATTCTCGGGTGTATTCGATAAAAAAGAGGAAGAGAAAAATTAATTGTTACGATAAAGAAAAAGAGGCAGAGAGAGAGAGAGAGAGAGAGAGAGAGAGAGAGAGAGAGAGAACGAAAGAAATAAGGTATTTATAGTAGATATATATAAGATTTCAGCACAGAAATCGATGAAATTCTCACCCCCTTCTGGATAAATTCATGTCCTTCGATAATGATAGTTATGGCCATTAAAGCCAAAAAATACTTCGTTTTCTAGCGTTATTAATTTATTTAAAAATTATACAACATTGTCAATGCCCCGAACTTAGTATCTATTAATAAACAATGATCACCGGCTAAAACCTTCTAAGGGTCACTTAGGAGGGTGACCTTGACAACATATGTCAAGGTCAACGTGATCGGAAAAGATGTCCCTTTTATGCATAATTACCTTTTATCTTTTTCGAGTTAAAAGAATTAGAAAAATATAAAAGGTTAAATCGAAATTGAAATTAATTTACATAATCTATTATATTGCAGGAATGCTCTAATTTATAATGAAGAAAATGATGACGAAAATGAAAAGTTAATAAAGTGGATTGATAAAATCATTACTTGTCACTATGACGATAAAAATCCATTAATACGTTTACCAAAGAAGATTAACATTTTATTGAAGCACTTAACAATCTTGCGAGAGGAACAATGTCTGAAAACAATATTGATTTAATAAGATCAAGAGAAACGACAGAAGATAACATCCCTAATAGACGCCGTAAGGTTATATGCTGACAATCGTTCGGTGGATATTTATAATAAATTGAAGATAGATTTAAAAGATGAAATCGTTTATGAATTTAAAGCAATAGACTCAATTTTAGGAAAAGTAAATAGTAAATCGAGAAATAAACTGCTAACATCATTAAAAAATAAAAAAAGATCAGAATGCAGTGGTATAGATTCTAAAATCACAATAAAAATTGGAATCAACTTTATGATAACCAATAATGTAGATATTGCAGATGGTCTAGTTAATGGAGCCTGTGGAATTTTGAAGTATATAACATTTAAACCAGGTACCGTAGAACCAGTTAAAATATGGCTAGATTTTCATAATAATAAGGTTGGTGTTGAGCAAAGACGACCATACGTAAAATATATGAGTGAAAATTGTATGGAAATGTGTTTAGTTCCTTATCCCGAATTTCTGTCGTATTGAATGTTAATGATAGAATGGGGTACCAAATTATAAGAGAACAGTTCCCAATTACGCCTGCTGAAGCTCTAACAATTCATAAAAGCCAAGGCCAAACTTATGAGAAAGTATGCATTAATCTGAGAAATAATTATCGTATGACGAGATCAATGTTGTACGTAGCACTAAGTAGAGTAACTAAAATATCAAATTTATACATTTTAGGTCGTTTTATACTTCCAAAAAAACCATCCCCAGAAAATTCTTTAAAATTGGAGATAAAAAGACTTAAATATGAGGAAGCAAAAGAGAAAATTCTTGAATTAGCGTACTCAAAAGTTATAAAAAAAAATATACTAAAAATTATATACCAAAACGTACGATCTTTGAATAAAAATATTACCAATATAAATTGTGATAAATGGTATAAACAAGCCGAGCTCTTAATTTTTTCAGAAACACAAACAATAGCAAAAGATAATTTTACATTAGAAGAATTTAAGATTATTTTCCGTTCAGATAATTATGACAAACGATCAACAAGAGGAATAATATGTTTTATAAAAAAAGAACTGAACGGAAATATTAATGGACATATACAAAAAGATGAAACAATAAATGAACAACATCGACATATTGACTTAATACTTCTAACCGTAAATGAAGTACAAATCATTACAGGTTATAAGTCACCATCAGTAACTAATACAGCATTTACCTATGAATTAAGTAATATTTTGAGCAAATCATTAAATAATGAAAAGATTGTAATAGGTGATTTTAACTACGATTTGTATAATAATGGAGAATTTTTGGAAAAACATTTAAAAAAATTAAATTTTAAACGTGCCTTTTCAACATACGTTTCAACTACAAATTTTAATACGCAAATTGATGTAATATTTATATCTGATCGAATACTTAATTACACTGCTGGAATATACGAAACTTTTTTTTCAGATCATAAACCTATTTTTATTGGATTAAACGATCAAAGTGAGATACCAATAGCAAGTGTGAAGACTTTATTTGAAGAAAATTTTATTTTTAATAAGGATCCCTTACAAAAAAGTATTACTGGCTGGTTAGTAATAAATACTTATTTTGTGTATTAATAATACTAAAATTAAGTATTTATTAGTACTTGAATCACTGTGATCCAAGTATTGCACAGTATTTTATTACTGGTCAGTAATTTATGAAAGTAGTATTTAATACAGGACGAGTATTGAATGCTTAGTATTAAATTTCTGATGAGGTAGCATTTAATACTAGGTGATAAATACTTGTGTAATAAATACTTGTGTTGAATTACTGATGAGTATTTCAATGTCAGTACTGAAGTACTGGACCGAGGATTCTATGTGTAATAAATCACTGGCCAGTATTTCAATGTTAGTACTCAAGTGCTGAACTAAATATTTTATGTAAAATTAATTACTGACCAGTACTACAATTTGTATAAAAAATTATAATGGGTAATTCCTGATAAATATTAAGAAAGAGAGATAAAAGTAAGGCACAAATACATTTTATATGAAGGTCTGTACTAATTCGTCGTGATAAAAATGTGCAAGTTTTGAAATAGAACTGCGGATTTATTCTATAAGTAGCAAATGGAACGACAATTAATATACTCCTATATTTTTTGCTTTTTTGTGAGTGTGTGTCTCAAAATGAAGTGAACTGCAGTTTTCAAACGTTTCCAGGAGAGAGAATGATTACAACTTAACAGCATAATTTAATTTGCATTCCTTTTTATTATATATAATAATATATATAGATACATTTTTCTTATTAATATACATACGAGTACAAGAACATACGAGATAAAAAACATAATGCACTTATGCATCTAAATTTTGACCTGCAGCAGTATCTTATATACAACAATGACTCTACGAGCACAAACACAGTAGTAGAACTGCAAAACAAGAGATTACTGTTCTGCGCAGTTATAATTACATCAGTTATTATAGTAGACCATTAGAGCGGATGTGTTTTGTATTACGCATATATACCATTTATTTTACTATTAAAAAGTTGCAAGGAGGAATGATAGACAGTCATCTAGTCTCTTTCAATTGTGTTAACAAGAGGTAGGACACATAGCTTCCTGTCATGTGGTATAACAATAACAATACACTTTCGTGACAACATATCTGGAAATACTGCAACACATTCCGGAGTCCTCTCCACTATGTGAGCAAATTCACCAGACGTAATATGTAGTGTTCTATCGGTGCAAAGATGATCATTAATTAGATGCAAGCGCATTCCTAGCAAAACACAAAGTGAACGATTAGACCTGGCTGTTTTGACTATGAGAACATGAATGATGGAAACCAATGTTTTGTCTTGCAATTCTACTGTGTTGTTTATTCTTTTGGTCATTCGTTCATACCCTTCCACATGAAAGAGGACATTTTTGAAAATAAATCGTTTGTACGACAGAACATTATTATTGAGCACTTCTTCTCTTACTAATCGTTCTACCTCAACTTTCTGAATCAGAGTAAAAGAGAAGTAGTCTGGTGCACCAAAAAGTCTGACAGAGTTACCATACTGAACACAGTGACCTGATCTATTCTTCCGAAATGTGAACTTGTCATACAACGATTTCGCATATACTGAATGATGATTGTTCATAAAAATGTCAGACGCCTTCTCTTTAATAGCTTGCAGTCTTAGGTAGCATTTACAAATCTGTTGTGGTACAAATTGTGAACTCTTAAACATTGTAGCCAAAGTACCATTATAGGTCTCGTATGGAAATGCAGAGAAACCCCACAAAGCTCCAAAATCCTGAACACTTTTCGGAATATGTAAAAGTAAATGAATATTAAATTTCATAAGTGTAGGAACATTATATATATCTTCTATTGTAAGAACAAATTTTCTTAAAGCACTCTCAGCCTTTAAAAATTCTTCCTGAGTGAATCGCTCTTTGAGGAAAACATGCATACTGAAAACTAAGAGGAACCAGTGATCAATGTATTTCTTTGGCATTGTGATGGCCTGCATGCATGGTATAGAATAATAGAGAAGAAAATTCTTCCACTTTGAGGCTTTCCACAATTTCATGTCACGTAAACTTCGTGGTGTCCGTGTCACCTCACTAGGAGGTTTCATGGACATAAGTATAGAATCAAACTCATCAATTTTACTGTCAGAACCAAAATAGAACGGTTCTTCCTTATTGGAGCCTGCTGTCCACCACATTGCCATTGTTTTTACAACACCAAGCAAAACACAGTGCATATACTATACTCAGGTACAAATGATACAATTATGTTGAAAACATTCAGAAGTAAAAGCACTGATGCTCCTTTGATTCCACTAACCACAACCCCAGTCCTCTCCATTGTTGCAGTATCATTCAAATGCTGTTTCTGTGTACGTAGTTCTCCTACATCACCTCTAAACATTCTAGCTGTGCCTCGACCAACTGCAACTTCTTCACCTTCGTGTAAGCAAAATGAACACCCTTGCTTACCTCTGTATGTTTTTATATTCTGAAGTAAAGGCCTTGCTTGAGAATCAACACTGGCAGGGATAGTGTGTACTCTAATTTGGACTGGATCTACACTGTCAGGGACTCGGCACTCAAAACCATCATTGTGCAGCATATTCAGTTCATCAATAAAAGGTTGCAAATACATATTCATATTTGGCTTTCCTGCACCATACCATATACCACACAGCAAAATATTCTCTTTTCTCAAATTATATGGAAGTTCATTTACAGAAACCTGAATAGGCCACAATGACACTTTTGACGATTTAAATATTTGCACACCATCCGTATTCCACTGCAAAGTTATGTCTGGTCTGGAGATCACACCTTTTTGAATAAATTTCTTATAAATTTTACCACTGATTACATCACTCTGAGTATCATCTTCCCATCTCAGGTTTGAATACACTTTTTCATCCTGCATTAATTTTCTTAACTGCTCTTTCAAAGGAATATGCAAGAAAAAAGATCCTTTCATTTTCAAGTAGTTTTATCGCATTGAAAACCACATTCACAAATTTTACGATTATTTTCTAAGAAAGTTATATTTGTCTGACAATTCGGGCAAAAGTAATGTGTTACAATTTCAGGTGGTGATGGGAAATTTTTTAGGAACATATACAGTGACCTATGTTGTTGTCCAGGAAGGTGGCAGTCAATCAGTTGAAGGAGATGCTTCAAAGCTACATCAGACAGCCCAAAACGCATAGCATAAGTCATAATCAAAAGTTCACTTTCTTCTATAGTAATGTCACACCCTTCATACAACGGAACTCTCTCTTGAGGAGGTTCTACATCCTCCTTCTCCCAATGAGGTACCTCTTGAAACATATCATCGATGAAATCAATCTCTATATCACTATTTTGGTCATTATCACTCTGATGAGAGAGACTGTCGTTGCTACTGCTGTTGTCGTTATAACAGTTGTCTTCAATTCCGCAGGCAAAGTTTGCCTGCTGCTCTTCATTCATTGTCAAACACCTGCTACTGCTGTTTTCATCAGGCAGCGAATTACTGTCATTATCATCATAAGACCAACAATAATGGTCCGATGATTGTGTTTCATTTCCAATGATGCCATCAGTGCCATCACTTTCTTGCCTGCTATCGTAGCATGCGTCATCTGCATCGTTGCCCCAATCCATCGATTCATCGCCACTATTGCTGCTGCTCGTCTCTCTTGGTTGTTCACTCGGTATTGCCCCTGCTATTGGTGCAACCTGCAGAGACAAAAATGATTTAAGATGCAGGTAAATTAAATTCACAAACTATACGTGCGCTTGTCTAAAAAAAGTAAAGAACGGTATCACTTTAAAGTGCCGTCCTACATATAGAGTATTTAATACCACTCTTGTCACATTAATACGGGTAAAACTTGGAAAAAGATTGGTGCGAACTAACCTTATTTTCGAACGCCGTTTCATCTTGATTATTTTCTTCTTGCTGCCATCGATAAAATGTGCTGGACGGGATGGGAATATTAACATCCTGCAGATACTGCCTGTAAGGTCCCTTTCGCATTCTCAAACACGCGTTCTCTTTGTTATTTTTCAATATGAAAATATCCAAAAATTTTAGATAACGCTATAATTTTAATTTTAATTGCCGTCAACAAACACCGAATAAGGTTATGTGTTTACACCTTATACTGATCGAGGTGTTTCCACTTTCCACCATAGTACATAAAAGTGACCAATCATAGTCGATTATTCTTTTCATTCTTTCATTTATTTGACTCTGATTGGTCAATTTCTTATGGCTTAGGGCTGAACTCGCCTATTGCAAACTGCGACTTATGCGCATCATGCGCGTGCACCCAGAGGCACCGTTCGAGGCGAATAGACAGCGGTGCGCGCGCGCGCGCCTTTGTATACGTAAAAGAGCGGGAAGAACGCCATAACCCGCGCCCTCATTGCAACTTGGCAGTAACACTGTTTGACCGCGAAGTTGCAATATCGCATCACTGCCTCAGCTCAAGCCGGCTTTGCTATAGCATCCTCCGTCTTTTGTGTGTTCTATTTGCCTTATCTGTGTTATCTGCGATCACTTGAACGACAATTTTCCCGACAATTATTCTCGACAATTTTCTAACCATGTCGGGAAAGTTGAATGACCGTGAGTGTGTACTGGTGCAGTTTGTTAACGAAAGGAAGAAGCCGGTGCAGGTTGGCTTTCAAGCTTGGCTTAAAGACAAGGAAAATGTGGATCTTGCTAATATTGTGGACACTGAGGTGATTATACGGTGGCCTCTGGAGATAGAAATTCGGTGTGCGAAGACCATGACGCGGGTCTTGCAAAATCACGACCGGTGGGAAGATCTGGTTGTAAAAGTCAGAGCTGTTGGTGGTATGTATTGTCCATTCATAAGCTTATATATTTTTCATTATTAAAATAGTTATTTGTGTAACAAGTGCGGGAAGCGATCACCCGCACGCGTGTCCAATTTTCAACCCGCACGTGTTACATTTATACACTATTTTATATCACACGTACGTGGAAAGTGGCCCGGCGCGTGTTTTTTGTGCGACAAATAGCCAATTCCACACACGAGAAATTTTCCACTCGAAACGACAGTCCGGTATACCGCACTGTTTCGAGTGGAAAATTTCTCGTGTGTGGAATTGGCTATTTGTCGCACAAAAAACACGCGCCGGGCCACTTTCCACGCACGTGTGATATAAATTATATTAACTTTCATTCCCACTGCAATTAATTACAATTGACTATCTAACACGCGTATATTTTAATATGTACGCATACTTACAAATTTTGCAATAAAATATTAGAATGTTGTCATCTTTTATTTTTCGCAATTATAAATCGATAATAAGAGTTATTTTAAATGCGCCGCATTTATTGTTTTAAAGTTATAATTTTGTTAAAATACTTTAAATAGATTTATTAATCAAAAAAGGTAAGAAAAAAGGTTTGTCTTATGTATAACTTTACAACGCAAATTGTACATGATTGCAATAAAAATAAAATTTAATGCTAAATAGTAACAAATGAAAAAGTTCTTAAAAGTTTTAAAATGTCAAAATTTCTTCTAAATATTATGATTAATTTGTTTTTTAATGTGCACAAAAATACGAACAAATGTTTTTTGTAGCTATATCAAATACGAATTGAGAAAGAGTTAATTAATGCTCATTATAGGCATCAATAGGATTGGGCTAACTTTACTTAATTTTTGTCATAATTTTACCTACTTTGTGTATGTGTGTTTTAAGTGAGAAAATATCTACTTTGCATATTTCCTTTCAGAGTGGACAGTAATGTGCCAACAGGCAAATAACATCCAAAGATATGGAGTGGCAAATCCGTCAAAGGAACAGAGACGTGTCCTTTGCCATAAGAGTCCTGTTGACGACCAAGACACAAGTAATTTATCATCATTGCAGGAGATTGATGAATTATTATCATCAGACCCTACAGATCTCGCCAAGAATGTAAGTACATTTTAATTCCGGTTACTGCGTGTTATTGCAATTATGTGACAAGACTTTATTCGTTGGAAGTGGTATATACATTGGCTTATATAGATAGACCAGCCCCTGCCGTAAGAAGCAGCTTGGCAAACTTGGCAGCATAACAGTGCAGACATAGCTTCACTGGTAGACATCTCTTTTTTTTTATCGCTTGGTGAGAATAGAAGTCTATAGGTAGGAAAGAGAGAGGTCTACTAGTAAGGCTATGTCTGCACCGTAATAATGCTGCCATGCTGCCTCTTATGACAGGGCCGGTCTATTATATAAGTCTATACAATATATCAGCAGGTCAGTGACGACAACATCACAAAAAAGAAGAAGAAGAAAACAGTAAATAACACTACTGGCCATCAACATAAGAAACAGAGGCAACCTGCTCCTAAGAAAACTAAGAAAACTAACACCCAGCCATCTTGTCCCGTTTAAATGACGTTGATAAGAAGGATGAGAAAAGTACGGTCATTCAGAAGGTAGGAATATTGTGCTTTAGTCACAACTATTTAAGGCCAGTTTATACGTGCAACATATATTACGATATGTTTAAATTATTTCTGGTGTCGGATCTTTATACAGATTTGGGATGATGATGATGATGACGATGAGGATGATGATGATGATAACCAGTCTAAATATAAATGGTCCAAAGACAGACTTGTGGACAAGATTAACGTCCTAGAATTGGACATAAAAAGGCTACACCTGGATAATACGAGATTAAGGGCATTGCGCTGTGTAAATGAAGGTAACAGGATTTTGTTACAGATTGCGGATAGTGCATGATCCACATCCAATGCTTTGATGTGTTTTTAATTAAAAACTTTTATCTAATTGCAGCTTTAGGACCAATGCTCAAGGATTTTGACAGGCTCAAGAAAGAACTGGCCTCCTTAGCACGGTCCAATAGTAAAAGCAGGATTAGCACTAGCCACAACACCATGACGAGCCATACAAAAAGCAACATCCACGATACCAGTAATAAGGTACATGTGTGATAATTTTTTTTAATAGTAGTAGTAAATAAAAGTTAATAAAAATTAAAGTTAAAATTAAAGATAAAAATCAAAGTTAGCCACTAACCTTGATACTTTTTCTCTTGGTATTTCTTTTTTTATAATATCCTTCAAAATTTCTTATTTAATTCGTATAATTTGATTCTCTATAGTGAGATCCATATATACTTGATTTTTGTACACTCAAAGTATCTCGAATCTAAGAACAATGTACATTTTAATGTCTCAATGTAGACTATATATAATAAATAAATTCCTAAACTTCTGTATGACAAATAAATTATTTTGCACCAACAACCATGATGACTCAGTATTGAGAACAGACACATGTGCTTGTAAGCACATATATATGTTCCACGTGTATATGAGCCGGCTTGTGGCCGCCATATTGGCCGTGTGCCCGTTCCCAATAGCTATCAAGTATATTAAATTTGATAATTACATGATTATTATATGAGCTTTCCTTATTTGTAAGATTTTTTTTTTTAAGTTAATATATGATTACTTCGAAATAACTTACATAATTTAGTTTCAATGTGTGAGCACAATAAACCTAATATTTTTTTAGTATTAGGATATCTTCTGCCAAACTCCTACGACAAGTGCTACTGCCACTGTGGCGGAAACAACGTGTGTTCCTACTCTGCCTGCTTCTCATGCCAGCAGTAAAGTAGAAGTATATGAAGATTTTTTTCAATTGCAGAAATAACATTAATTGATTACTTTATAACTTACTGGTTTATTTTTAATATATGCTGTGCGTTGAGCACATATATAAGCCTAATTGTTTAAATTGTTAGGCCCCAGTTACAGTAGCAAATGATGTTGCATTGAGAAATGCTGACTTGCAATTAGTGGAGGAGTTACCGGCTAATGGAGGAATTACTAATATATTGGAGGTGGATGCTGTGCAAATTGTTACAGACGTTCAGAGACCGCCTGAAGATAATCCGGAGGTATTCATTTATTTTGCATGCAAATATGTTAATTAAATTTTTTTGTGTATGCATTACAGCAATAGATAAATTAACTTTTAATTTTCCTAACAGACTATGTTGGACATATTGAACAATTATTCCAACCTTTTGTATCTAATCTCTATACATTCTATGACTATAATGGTTAAATATTTTATTGTTTTATGATTGGTAGCATTGAAGGTTCTAAGTTACTTTTATGTTTTTAACGTTTATTCAGGTTAAGTCTACCATCTTGTCTCTCTCTCTCATGAGCGTGCTTTTCTTGTTCAGACGCACTTTTGTACCTCTCGAAATCCTGAGTTTATAATAAATCAGAGAAATATAATATCATTTTGGCTCGCTTTATTTCTCACGAGATAACACTGCGGAGAACCGACTTCTACAGGTTATGGGCCCAGGTTTGGAATAAGCAGCAGTTTGATATATTTCACTGAAGATGAGTATCGATACGAAGTATGCCATAACCAAACTAAACAATACAAATTATTTCGTATGGAAGTTTAAAATGCAATTATTGCTGACGAAAGAAGGTGCGTGGGAAAATATCATTGCAGCTCCACCGGATCCAGTAACGGAAGCATGGAACAAGAAAGATTCTATTGCATATGCGACCATCGGATTGAACGTGGAGGACGAGCAACTGGTGCTTATTAGAAGCACGAAAACCGCTAAGTCTGCATGGGAAGCCCTGAGAACGTACCATGACAAGAGCAATGCAAACAGTTTGGTTCGGCTGACAAAGCGTCTTATGAATATGAAACTAGATGAAGGCGCAGATTTGGAAATGCACATCGCACGTATCGCTGAAGCGTTTCAACAATTACACGACATTGGTAAGGAGTTGAAGACCGATGACTGGCACGTTGCAGTTCTATTAGGTAGTTTGCCAGAAAGTTTTGATACTTTGGTAACAGCGTTGGAGTCAAGAGAAAGTGAATTGACGACGGCCGTAGTAGAGCAACGTTTATTAGACGAATGGAAGAAACGAAAGGACAAACATTCCAATGATACAGATGGTGCAATGGCGTTACACGTAAATACCAAGGCAAAGGACATCGTATGTTATTTCTGCAAAGAGAAGGGGCATTTTAAGCCAAAATGTCCGAAGTACAAAAAGTATTTGAAGGATAAGAAAGTAAAAGGAAAAGGCGATACTAGCAAACAACAACCCGATAGCAAGCAACAAGCGAATTTAATAGAAGAATCGCAGAGTGATGATTTTCTATTCTTAACCTCAAAATTCAAGCACGGATGGATAGTTGATTCAGGTGCAACATCACATGTCACATCTGACCGAAATATGTTTGCCGAATTCAACGAGAATCATCAGGAGAAGATCTTCGTAGCCAACGGACAACGAGTCGCAGTTGAGGGGATCGGTGCAGTAAAAATTCATGTAGTAAATAACGATGGAAAAAGCCGGTCGATCAAGATTCAGGACGTATTATATGTACCATCAATAAGTGGAAATTTATTGTCAGTTCGTAAACTTGTAGCAAATGGGTTTGATGTCAAGTTTGTACCCGGTGGAAATTGTGACATCATGCGTCAGGATGTTCAAGTAGCCACAGCAGAATTGCAAGATAACCTGTACATATTAAAGGAAGCTAACAAGGTACTGTTAACGGTTGATGCAGTTCATCCAAAGAATTGTATACACCAATGGCACAAATGGTGTGGTCATCGTGATTTGGAGGTTATAAAACGCTTAAGCACGGATGGACACGTTAAGGGTGCTGACATTGCAAATTGTCCAATTCGTGAGACGTGCGATATATGTCAACAAGGAAAAATGACACGAGTACCATTTCCAAAAGCGGTGGATAAATATTCTAATGAAGTAATGGATTTAATTCATACGGATGTTTGCGGCCCGATGCAAACTATGACACCATCGAAGAAAAGGTATGTACTTACATTTATAGACGATTATACTAAATATTCCGTTGTTTATCTGCTGCAGAACAAATCAGACGTATTCAGCAAATTGAAGGAATATATTCAATTGGTCCAAACGATGTTTAATAAACGACCAAAGGTTATACGTTCTGACCGAGGTGGCGAGTATACCGGTAAAGAAGTTGTAAAGTACTTGAGAGAGAATGGTATACAAATTCAATATACCACAGCATATAGCCCGCAGCAGAATGGAGTAGCGGAACGTAAAAATAGGACGCTCATTGAGATGGCACGCTGTATGATCATCGAATCGACACTCGACAACCGATTCTGGGGAGAAGCTGTAATGATGGCGAACTACGTTCAAAATCGCTTACCATGGAAATCAGTTCGAGTGACTCCGTACGAAGGATGGTTTGGTAAAAAAACCAAACATTCAGCATTTCAAGTCATTTGGATCAAAATGTTATGTTTATGTACATGCAGAAAAGCGACAGAAGTTGGATCCGAAAGCTGTTTCGATGATTTTAGTTGGATATGATGATAAATCAAAGGCATACCGATGTTACAATCCATCAACGCAAAAGGTAGTTATCAGCAGAGACGTGAAGTTCCCGGTTCAGGAAAAGATCTCTGAGATTTCTACTAGGATAAAGCCATCAGATGAAGAAGCGAGAACCACGTCAAATCAAAACGCGGATGAAGAGCATCATAGCGACGATGAAGATTTGGATAATACGATCTATTATTCGGAAGATAATGAAGACGAAGACACCAACATCACTCCACCAAGACGACCGGAAAGAAGCACAAAGGGGAAACCGCCGAAGCGTCTAATTAATGAAATGAACATTGTCCATAATGCAGTAAAGGAACCGAAGAGCTATAACGAAGCTGTGTCAGGTCCATTTAAAGATCAATGGATTAAAGCAATGCAGGAGGAGATGGCGTCTTTGAAGGATAATCAGACATGGGAGTTGTCCGAGTTACCGCATGATAGACAGGCGATTGGTTGCAAATGGATTTATAAGGTCAAACGTGCAGCAGATGGAAGTATTCGCCGCTTCAAAGCACGTTTGGTTGCGCAAGGTTATTCCCAAAAATTTGGTGAAGATTACGACCAAGTCTTTGCGCCGGTTGTGAAACATTCAACGTTTCGCGTGTTACTTGCATTAGGTGCGAAACGTAATATGGAGATATATCACATGGATGCCAAAACAGCATTTCTTAACGGAACCATCAATGAAGTGATATATATGAAACAACCTCCTGGATTTGTTGCAGAAGGCAAGATTGAAATGGTTTGTCGATTGATGAAAAGTCTGTATGGATTGAAACAATCGGCGAGATCTTGGAACGAAACGTTACACGAAGCACTTCTGTCAATGGGATTTCAGCAAAGCTCAGCAGACCCCTGTTTCTATCGAAAGAAAATTGAAGATGAGGAGATCTATATTCTCATTTACGTTGATGATATTATAATTGCGAGTCGAAAACGCAAACACATTACAGAAGTTGAGTCAACGTTGAAATCGAAGTTCAAAATTGAGAATTTGGGACCGATCAAGGAGTACTTTGGGCTCGAAATTACTAAAGATACAGATGGAACATACAATATAAGTCAATCAGCATACATCAAAGAAGTTGTAGCGGATTTTTCATTATCTGAAGCTAAACCTTCAGAAGTGCCGATAAGTAGCAATTACGAAAAGGACATCAGCGAGTCTGATATTCTACTGGAAACTGAAAAGTACCAAAAGTTAATTGGACGTTTACTGTACATCAGCGTCATTTCACGGCCTGACATTTCTGCTAGTGTAAGCATTTTGGCGCAGAAGATTAGCAAACCTACGCAGCGACATTGGAATAAACTCAAGCGAATAGTCAGGTATCTAAAGGGAACAATCAACTTTAAGTTGAAGCTTGGAAATGTAAACGAAGACACCCCGCTTATAGGTTACGCAGACGCAAATTGGGGAGAATGTAAATCAGATCGCAAGTCAAACAGCGGTCACATTTTCTTCGTGTATGGAGCCGCTGTAAGTTGGAGCTGCAGGAAACAACCGTGTGTAGCCCTTTCATCAACAGAAGCGGAATACGTATCACTTTGTGAAGCAGCACAAGAGGTGATATGGTTGAGAAGATTATTAAATGATTTCAACATCGACATGAAGACACCGACTGTCATCTATGAAGATAATCAAAGTTGTTTGAAATTCATTGAGGAGGAGAGACTATCGAATCGAACCAAACATATAGATACAAAGGTGCATTTTATTAAACATCACGTGAAGAAAGGCGAAATCTCCTGTTCATATTGTCCAAGTGAGGACATGATTGCCGATTTACTAACAAAGCCATTGCCAGCAGCAAGACTAAGGAAACTACGTGAAGGATGTGGCTTGTACGTTTGCAATAATTGAGGAGGAGTGTTGGACATATTGAACAATTATTCCAACCTTTTGTATCTAATCTCTATACATTCTATGACTATAATGGTTAAATATTTTATTGTTTTATGATTGGTAGCATTGAAGGTTCTAAGTTACTTTTATGTTTTTAACGTTTATTTAGGTTAAGTCTACCATCTTGTCTCTCTCTCTCATGAGCGTGCTTTTCTTGTTCAGACGCACTTTTGTACCTCTCGAAATCCTGAGTTTATAATAAATCAGAGAAATATAATATCATTTTGGCTCGCTTTATTTCTCACGAGATAACACTGCGGAGAACCGACTTCTAACAGACTATCAGTTTTGGAGGGCGGAAGGTTCAGAAGAAGCTAGTGAGCCGCCTCAACAAGCAGAAGGGTGTCTCCTCCTACACTGCTGCTCTAATGGGAATAGTGTTTAACCAGGAAGAGATGGCACACTCAAGCATAACAGAAAAAACATGCAACTTCTTGGCTAAAACTAACCAGAAATCCCAGAAGAAAATGTTGGATCTAGCTGCAAGAGAGGCTATAACAGGTACAATAAATTTTCCTAATAGTTGTTTCGTTGGATATACGCATAATAGCTATAACTCTCAATATAGTTCTTATGTGTAGATACATTATTATATATGCGTTATGATGATAGAAGTATAATAAATACTTTTTGCTTTTGTTTCGACAGATTATGTGCTACATCAGTTTGGAGTAACACCAACCACTGAGGAGAAGTTTCGAACAGAAATAAAGGCAGCCATTAAAACCAAGCTCAACAATGAGTCGACGGCTTATCGATACAAAAAAGTGAAAGGGTGCGAACAACAGCAAAGACAAGTTGAAGAAGCACATGAGTAGTGAGATTTTCCTATGCTCTCATGCTCAACGTACATTAGCTGCTAAACAACAAAAATCAAATATATAATGTATAACAAAATAAATATAATGTATACAGGTTTTTTAATATTTTCATTAACATAATAAAATTCTTTATATATATAAACTTCTAATTAAATGTTTTCATGTTCTAGCAGTGCAATGGTATAAGCATCGAGCCTAGTATTTTATTACTGCCTAGCCCTGCTACTGTTTGTATTAAAAATACTCGCAGTAGTGAATTACTGGTAATATTAAATACTGGCAGCTCAGTATTGTATTACTGCCTGTATTAAAATACTCGCAGTAGTGAATTACTGGTAATATTAAATACTGGCAGCTCAGTATTGTATTACTGCCTGTATTAAATTACTCACCTATAGTATTTATCACTACCAGTATTTTCCCAGTATTTCCCAAATAAATACTGACAGTATTAAATCACTGAGATTTTAAGTATTTAGTCAGTAATACTTTTTTGTAAGGGATAATAAATATAATTCAGAAAAACTGTCAATCAACATTAAATTTTCACATACTTTAAAAAAAATTAAAATGTACCAAAAAAATGTATAATATTAAATGATGAAATTGAAAATAATAATTTTAACATAGATAATCTTATTTATCCACCGTCACAAACAATTGAAGAGAACGTGTTAAAAGAAAATTCGTGATTAGATGATCGACCTTTAAATAAAATTATGATGATAATAGAAAGATATACTACATTTTCTCGTGTTGATGTTCTTTTCATAATGAATTTACATTGGATTGAACCAATCTTTACTTCCGATGTTCAGATTGTTGGAGGTCAACATTGCGATAACCACTGGCACTGTATTTACTATGATGGTTTAATGCTTCATATATATGATAGTTTGTATTTTGATACTTATTCTTATTACTATCTAACATTATTTGAACAAAAATACATTAAAAAACAATACCCTAATCTGGAACAAAATAATATAATATTTGAAAAAGTAACCAAGCAGCCAGATCTTGCGTCATGTGGAATATTTGCAGCAGCATTTGCAGTATCAATAGCATTGGTAGAAAATCCTTCAAATAAAAAATATTCAACAGATATGCCAAAAATGCGTAGACATTGTCTGAGAATCATAGAAGAGAAAATATTATTACCCTCCCCGGAAGAATAAAAACTATTATACAATTACATAATGACAATATTTTTATATTGCATATTTACACTGCACTGCATATTTACACTGTAAATACCATTGAAATTAACAAAAAAATAGCCACAATAATGTCTACAGGACAGAAAATAAAATGTAAAAAGTAAATAATATCGGAATTATATTACAACCAAAATGAAAAAATGTTACCAATCCGTAATTCAAAATATATAATTAAAGCAAAGAGACAAACAATAATAAAAAAAAAACAGAGAAATAAATATCTAGATATACATAAAAATAATTAAAAATATTGAAATAACATTGAATTCATGGTAAATAAATTTAGAAAAAAAAAACCAAAAAAAATTTGTCAGTGCCAGACTAGAGTCAAGCTCAACAGGGTCTTCTTTCCCCGCTAATTTTTCCAAGCCTGTTCCCTTGGCAGTGGTTTCGCTAGATAGTAGATAGGGACAGTGAGAATCTCGTTAATCTATTCATGCGCGTCGTTTAATTCATTTTTTCATGGTAAAAATAATAAAACCTGTTCTCTGAAATAATTATATCGATCTTGTTGCAATTTATATCGATTAAATCTAATAATTTTTAATTTATTTCGTTGTTTAATTTCACCGTCTTCACTATAGTCATCATCGCTATCACTTTCTTTTTTATAATTTTTATGTTCTAAGTTCGCCGTAAAATCTGCAAAACAAATCTCAGGATATTTAGAATAATTTCGAGAGGTCACCCGTTAGCTCCCGGCGGGTGAACAGGTAGAAGGTAGGAGGAGGAGGAAATGGGGCAGCAGAGGTGACTGTGTGAAGGATTGGAGGTGCAGGAAGCCATGAAGTAAGGAAGAGATGGAGCAGGTCGAAAGGAAGCAGAGGCATTGGAGACGAGGCTGAGGTCGAGAAAATACGGGTCGAAATCGTAAAAGAAGAAGTGTGCGGAGAGTGAGGTTAGAACGACGATGAAGAGGGAAAGGGGGTCGACGGGGATGGAGGAAGAGAGAGGCTGCGGAGAGGGAGCAAGGCCAGGAGTGGGAGGTAATGGACGGAAGAGGACATAGGATCCGCTGGATGGCTGCCGGTGAGAAGGAAGTGTAGGGGCGACTTCGGTTCGAGCCGACGCGGGGAGTCAGCTGCTCCGAAAGAGCACGTTGGCACCACTGCGGGACGATGGAGCCGGATGCGCTGTAGCGCGTGGCGGGCGGGGCTGGCCGCGGCCGGAGCATTAAGGCGAGCGCGCAAGCACGATGCAGGACGGCCAATGAGATGGAGCGGGAGAAATCGACCACCGAGTCGATGGATCGAAAAGAAGGATCGAACGAGGGAAGGTGCGGTGGCCGATAGCAGACGGATGGTGGCATGACAAAGAGCTGATACGACGGAG
Organism: Temnothorax ravouxi; assembly: GCA_030770255.1. Lineage (NCBI taxonomy): Eukaryota > Metazoa > Arthropoda > Insecta > Hymenoptera > Formicidae > Temnothorax > Temnothorax ravouxi. The sequence goes on from JASTWP010004269.1 coordinate 752,456, forward strand.
GAAGAGAGATGCTGCGGAGGGGGAGCAAGGGCAGGAGTAGGAGGTGATGGATGGAAGAGGACATATGATCCGCTGGGTGGCTGCTGGTGAAAAGGAAGTGTAGGGGCGACTTTGGTTCGAGCCGACGCGGGGAATCAGCTGCTCCGAAAGAGCACATTGGCACCACTGCGGGGCGGTGAAACCGGATGCGCTGTAGCACGATGCGGACGGGGCAGGACAGAGCCATAAGGAGAGCGCGCAAGTATGATGCAGGACGGCCAATGAGATGGAGCGGAAGAAATCGACCACCGACTCGATGGATCGGGAGGAAGGATCGAACGAGGGAAGGTACAGCGGTCGATGGAAGACGGATGGTGGCATGACGAAGAGCTGATACGACGGAGAGGTTGGAAAGAAGAAAGTAAAGTAAAGCAAAGAGAGTTCTTTAAGAAAACTGCAGAAAGGCGCGGAGGAAAGTAAGAGCAGGCGGTGGCAAGGAGTGAGCAAAGTAAAAGTAGAGACCCCCGAGAACGAGAATAGGCGGAGGATTGAACGGAGAGGGCGGAGGAGAACAGAGGATGGAAAAGTCGCGAAAGAGGATAAGGGTGTGGGGGAGAATAGCGGACGAGCTGGAAAGGACTAGAAGGCTGCTCGAGGGAAGGGAAAGGGGGGCAGAAGGGGGAGAGGGTACAGGTAGTGAGGTAGGGTGCAAACTAGAACAGGGGTGCGGCGTGGAAGAGCGGCGGAAGATTGTGGGGGGACGGTAGAGAGATCGCGTAAAATGAGGATGAGGGGAAATGGAAGGAGGGGTAAATGGCGAGGAAGGGAGGGAGGGAGTAGAATGTAATAGGCCGCTACGGTCAGGTCGGGTAGGAAGACGTTTGATGTATAGGGTTGGGTACGTCCCTAAAAAACGCCATCTCGTTGTGTAGAGGTTTGGGTACGTTCCTCAGGAAAAAAACGCCTTGTAAGCCCTACGGGGATAAACAATAAACGGTACATACATACATACATAGAATAATTTCGATTCTCGTACTTTTCGATAATGTTTTTGTAATAAATATCCGTTGAATTCTCGCTAATTTTTTTTTAATGTTTTTGGTTTTTCAACATTCGTACACGCTCTTTTTGCGGGGAAGTGTTACTATAAATAACAGCTCTACTACATAATGAAAGTGGTAGACCGAGAACGTGATAAACTGCTTCTTGTGCAGACATAGTATTACCGTTTATGAAAATGTTAGCAATCTTTCTAAACTTTTGTCTAATATCTAAATTTCCATTTTCCAAATCTTTTGATGCCTCTCTTAATAATCGTGATAGGCCTGCATTGACTTTTGTAACATAATTAAACATATACGAAGCACAACTATATGAATCTAATACAAATTGTATATCCATATTTGATTCGAGAAGTGTCAATATTATTTTGTTGTACGCATTAATTGCAACTTTGTTGCTTTGTCTTTTTAAGAAAATCTTAGTTCTTGATAAAGTGCTTCTGATTGCATGAATATAAACTCTCTCAGTCATTTCTAAACGTTCCAACATTTCCTCGAAAGAAATTAGAATATATTTTTTTCAAAAAATTTTTGCATTATCTCTTTAATTTTTTTTATATTTGATTTGTCATTTTTATTTTTCTCCTTTTCTTCTAAGGGTATAAGAATCAACGTATTTTTCATAACATAGAAAAATTAAATCTACACAAATATTTATTTCTTCTATCTTTGTGACATGTCGGCTTATGTCAATGTATCTGTAAACGTATTAATGGATTTTTATCGTCATAGTGACAAGTAATGATTTTATCAATCCACTTTATTAACTTTTCATTTTCGTCATCATTTTCTTCATTATAAATTAGAGCATTTCTGCAATATAATAGATTATGTAAATTAATTTCAATTTCGATTTAACCTTTTATATTTTTCTAATTCTTTTAACTCGAAAAAGATAAAAGGTAATTATGCATAAAAGGGACATCCTTTCCGATCACGTTGACCTTGACATATGTTGTCAAGGTCACCCTCCTAAGTGACCCTCAGAAGGTTTTAGCCGGTGATCATTGTTTATTAATAGATACTAAGTTCGGGGCATTGACAATGTTGTATAATTTTTAAATAAATTAATAACGCTAGAAAACGAAGTATTTTTTGGCTTTAATGGCCATAACTATCATTATCGAAGGACATGAATTTATCCAGAAGAGGGTGAGAATTTAATCGATTTCTGTGCTAAAATCTTATATATATCTACTATAAATACCTTATTTCTTTTGTTCTCTTTCTCTCTCTCTCTCTCTCTCTCTCTCTCTTTGCCTCTTTTTCTTTATCGTAACAATTAATTTTTCTCTTCCTCTCTTTTATCGAATACACCCGAGAATGCCGAAAATAATCTTAAAAAATTAATTATTAATATTATTAATTATATATTACCAATTTATTTTTCTTTTCTCTCTCTCTCTCTCTCTCTCTCTCTCTCTCTCTCTGTGAGTATCTATTGAGTCACGCTGTGTTCTTGCTCCTGCTTTTGTTGACAATTGTTGCTGCTGTGATTTACCTCCGGGCCATTTTGTTTCAGGCGCATGCAGGCTTTTTAACTGCTTATTGATAGCAGTACATCAATCCTCGAGGCTTGTTTCCTTTAGATAATTATTCTGTTGAAAGGGACTGCCTGTTTCGGCGTGGGCCTCTTGCATGTGCACTTTCCACTGTTCCTTCTGTACTCTACTGCTCGTGGTGCACGTGGCGCGTGTTGATCTGGTCGCATCGGCGGGGAGTTGGTACGCTTGCGGTGCTGCTATTGTCTGGGCTGTGCGGCCATTTGTTTGCTGCACACCCGCTGCTGGGCGACTTTGGTTATCCTGTCTACATCGTGTGACTTGGGCTCTTTGCATGCTGGACATGGAGTCGAGTGTGTGTGAAAAATGTAAGAAGCCAATCGTCAACGAATCACGCAAGTGCGAGGAGTGTAAGAAGATATTCCACCCTGGCTGTATTAAACCATATGCCGCATACAAGTATGCGGATGCGTGCTGCAAAGCTCTTGCCACACCGAGCGCGCCTCTTACACCTGTCGCAAGGGATACTCCTTCTTTTGATTTTGCGAGTGTAGTGTCGGCAACTCTGGCGCACGATGCGACTGTTCCTGTAAGCGCCAACGCTCGGTCGCAGTTTTAGTCCATCGATGCGCTGCTGCAGACGATCTTGTCGAGGTTTGACGAAACGGAGAAGAGACTCGCTGCCAGGTTTGACGAATCTGACAGGAATATCACCGCCAGGTTGGAAGAGTCTGACAAAAAGATCACTGCCTTCATCAGCCATCAGGAGTCAGTGAATGCCGAAGTCGAACGAAGGTTGAACCAGCTGTCTGAGGTTCAAAGAATCGTGGCGGATCACGGCGATCGGATTGTGGAGCTCGAGGCTCGTGGTGTGCAATCGGACAGTTTTCAGCACACCGATCGCCTGTCGTCTGCTGCATTGCGAGTCTCTCGATCGAACGTCGAAATTTCCGGCATTCCAAGTATTTTCACCGATGCGCCTGGTGAAATTGTCGTTAAAGTTTTTCGCGCGCTCGGCGTTTCTCAGCTTGTTTCTGACGTTCTAGAGACTCGTGATGTGGGGCGGAGGGATGCGTCTGCGTCGCGTGGCGGTGGCGGGGCTCCTGCCTCTGCTCCTGCCTCCGATCCTCGAGCTGACTCCTCTGCACGCGTGAGATCGGTTATAGTCGCGCTTAAATCGCGTGAAATTTCCGACTATGTTCTGCGAGTTATGCGCCGCAGGCGTCGGCTTACCGTTAGCGATGTTTTCTTCGGTGACATTTCCGGGCTTATCTTCGTCAACGAACTCCTTACTACTGACACTTACAATTTGTTACGTCAGACAAGAGTCAAGGCCAGGCAACTGTCCTACAAATATACTTGGTGCAGGGATGGTCAGATTTTTGTCCGTAAAGACAACGGTCTACCTCCAATCTTGATAGCCTCGGAGGCCGATCTCGAGCGGCTTCATTGACCCGTAGCGGCGGATGTGGTTCCTTCTGCTTTGCGTCATCTCAGGATTGCATGTTTCAATGCCTGCTCCCTTCCTGCCCATCTTGAGTCAGTCCAGGCTTTCATAGCGTCAAATTTTTTTCACATTATTTCGATTTTAGAGACCTGGCTTCACCCACACATTTCCGACGATTTAGTTCGTATCCCAAGTTATTATTTGTTACGCGCTGACAGGAAGGGCAGGAAGGGGGGAGGTGTTGCTTGCTACGTTCATGACTCGCTGCGCGCGCGTATTCTTGCATCGTCTCCTCTCGTCTTTTTGAATGAGCCTGAATTTTTTGTTCTGGACATTTGGGGCGAAGATTGTGAGCCTCTCTTGTTCACGTCAATGTATCGTAGACCTAAAGGGAAAAACTTTTGTAAATATGTTGACACTCTCACTACATTCATGCATAACTATAAAAATATCATCATTTCTGGTGATCTTAACTGCAATTTTCTCGCTTCATCTTATGATTCCGATCACCTTAGAAATACGGTCTCACAGTTGTCGCTCAACATTGTTGACTCGCAATCGACTTTTCACACTCGCTCTTCCGACTCATGGTTAGACGTTTTTATTGTCGATAGCCTTGATAAGGTCCTATCGTTTCGTAAATCGGACGCGCCCTTCATTAATGGTCACGACCTAATTGAGCTTAAGTACACGTTTGTCTGCCTTGAATCGTACTTTAGTTCGACGCAGCTACAAGGACTTTAATGGGCTAGGATTTGTCAAAACTCTCACCGCCACGTTGTCCTCATCCTTCGCTGAGGATTTCAGTCAAATGAACCTTAGTGAGCATGACTTGGACAACATCTTGAACACCTTAACGGACGACTTCACTTCCAGTCTCGACGAGTATGCGCCCATCCGCACTTTTCGTGTTACTCGTCCAGCTGCGCCTTAGCTTACCGATCAACTTGCTCGCAGAATTCAACTTCGCAACCATCTTTATAATACTGCCCGAAGGTCGCGAAACATCCTCGATTTTCATATCTATAGGCAGTACAGAAATGATCTCACTGACGACTTGAGAGGAGCTAGGGAGCGCTATCACATGGAGAGATTGTCCGTCATTTCTGATCCATCTAAATTATGGCGTGAGCTTGCCAGTCTTGGGCTCATTGATTCTCCTCTATCCTCTCCGCTTAACTTTTTTCTCGTGATATTTTAAATGCCCATTATGCTTCCATCTCCAACCGCTTTCCTTCTTGTACACCTTCTCAATTTTCCAACATCATCTCATCCACAGTACCTGAAGCACCACTTTTCAGTTTTTCTCAGATCTCCTTTGAGGACCTTAGCTCCTTTGTCTCCACTTCTTCTGTTTCCCTTGCTTCGGGTTACGATCAATTACCACTATACGCCATAGCCTTAGCCCTGCCCCGGATTGGTAATCTCCTTACCTCACTTTTTAACTGTTGTCTGAAAAGCTACTTCCTGTCTTTGTGGAAGCGAGCTATACTTCGCCCGCTTTCCAAAGTTAAATCTCCTGCTTCTCCATCAGATACCAGGCCTATTTCTAATCTGTGTGAACTCTCTAAGTTATTCGAAAAAATTCTACACCGCCAGATCTCGGACTTCATAGCTACTCATCATATTCTCGACAATCGGCAATCCGGTTACCGGAAAGGTTATTTCACTCAATCAGCTTTATTGCGGTTGCTTCATGACATTAAATATGGTGTCGACGCGGGAGAAGTGTTGATTCTTGTCCTTTTTTACTTCAGCAAAGCCTTTGACACGGTCTGTCACTTTCTACTGTTGACCAAACTTAGACAACTTGGGTTTTCCGATTTGGCCCTCAAGTTAATTTTTTCCTATCTAACAGGCCGATGTCAGGCTGTCGTTGACTTGGAGGGCGTGTTCTCTGACTGGCTGTCTGTCACCTCTGGTGTTCCACAAGGATCCGTTTTAGGTCCTCTCCTTTTCTCCTTGTTTATTAACGACATTAGCGCCTTCCTTCAGTATACCGAGCACATCATATTTGCTGATGACACACAGATCTATCGCAGAGGTCGCCTTAGTCAACTGAACGCTGCTTTACAGCTCGTTGCACATGACGTGGGTGTCATCTCAGAATTTGCTGCAACCAATGGTTTAACTCTCAATCTTAAGAAATCAAAAGTCTTGATATTTGGAAGCAGGAGTAACGTTAGTCACTTAAATTTAAATGACCTACCTCTCATTTCAGTTAGCGGTACCTCCATCCCATTTGTTACAGAGACTTGAAACTTCGGGGTTATCATGCGCTCCGACTTGTCTTGGGAGAGTCACGTTTCACACATTTCAAGAAAAGTACATTTTGCATTACACAAACTGAAATTTCACAAGAATTCATTATCACTTAGTCTATGTGTCAAACTTGTGACCACCTTGATTTTGCCTTTGTTAGATTACTGCTCTCTTGTATACAACGACTTGACTGAGGAGTTAAACACCAGGCTTCAGAGACTCTTAAATTGCGCTATTCGTTTCATTTTTAATGTAAGGCGTGAAGAACATATCACGCCTTACCGTCATCAACTGGGGTGGTTGTCGGTCAAATATTGCCGTCTTTACTTTCTCGAAATGTTTAAGGTGTTTCATGGCCAGTGATCGACAAAATTTCTGTTTTTAGTAATAATATCGGCGGTTATTTGTAATTAATCAAAAATAAAAAATTTTAATGTTTTTAATTTTAATTATCAAAAAAATTGGTAATTAATAAAATACTAAGCTCTAAATTAAAAAAAAATTATTAATTAATTGAAAATGTAATACTCTGAAAAATTTATAAATAATCAGAAATATATTGCTTATATTTTAAAAATTGACAATTATATAAAATAAATTGTCAATTTTTTAAAAAATTACTTATTTGGGAAAAAATATTTTTAATTTTTTGAAAAATTAGTAATTTTTAAAAAGTAATTTTTTTGATAATTGTTGTGAGCGCACAACGACTTATAGATTAAGTATTGCACTTGGCAACTCCGAGTTGCCTCCTATCAGTAATTTGACCTTAGCGACGAAGACCGCTGACGCGAAGACCTGCCTAAGTTTCGGGAATGACCAAATATGGTCATCCCGGACATCACGGTGCCAAAAACGCTGACAACGAAGTCAGCAACACCGAGCGGATAAAGAGCCCGCCTTTTCGACGAGCGGCGGGCAGTCGCTAGTTACCATCTTAGCGGACACGCGCGTCCGATTAACAAATAATAAATCACTTACTGAAACGCGAGCGGCGTAACTAAAGTAAAAGAAACTGTATTAAAGGCTAAAGAGAAATATATTTGGTTGTTTATATTATACATCGCGACGAGTGTTTCTTCTCCGACCCGAGATTCCAGAACCCTGTGCCGACCCAGAGAGCAACTCCCGGTACCGGCACAACAATTGGTGACAGCGGTGGGATCTCGGCAATCGGAGAACGTTCCCGTCGCGTGTGTTTCCGCCACAAGTATTCGCCTGAAAGAAAAGAGCGAAAAAGTGAAAGTGGTGAAATCAGCCCTGACGGAAGCACCCGGTAGCAGCCCGCTCGAAAGGAAGGAAGCACCCGGTAGTAGTCCGATCCAGAGGGAACGAAACAAAAAACGGCGTTAACGCATACGCTGGACTCAAGCCTGCAGACGGAACAGATCGGAAAGCGGCGGAAAGCATCCCTGAGAGGAACAGCCGGCCCGATCCCGAGTGAGCGAAAGTGAAACCCGGTAGCAGCCACGGAGCGTTATCAGCGACACCGGAGACGGCCCCGACCTACCGCACAGACTCGCCAGACGAAGCAGCGTGACAGCAAAGCAGCGGAGCAACGAGGCAGCGAAGCGGCCCTGAGGCACGGCATAGCAGCGGACGACGACTCAACGGAAAGCCGATACCGTGCGCACCGCGTCCTTAATGTAAGTCCGTTCCAAAGAATAATACACGGACCGCGAGCGCCGAACGTAAATTTCGCGATTGCAGGGGATACAAAAGTGCAAGCGTCGATAGATGTCGGACGACTTGTCCCGGCATCCCCCTATTAGTAACGCGTCCTTCGTGTTAAGCGAACGCGCGCAACAAGCGATTGAGAATAGCATCCGAAACCGTTTTCACGCCGCACGACGAACCGACAACGAGTCGTTAGACCGCGTGCGACGAAACCTAGACTCGCAGCTCGCCGACGAGCACACGCCAGTACTCGAGTTACATCCCAATGTTATATTAGAACGCGAATTCGAATTTTTAGACGCAAGCCTATTAAACGCGAACGAAAACCCGCGAGATAACTTAGCGGACGAACACAGTGACGATCACGACAGTGACGCACACACACTGCCCCCGACCGACGGTGACGCACGACCGGACACCTCGGCCGACACCCAAAGCGAAAACTCCGGCAGAGGAGAATTTTCCTTAACGTCGTACGACAGCGACTTATTCGATCCGAACGAAGAGGATCATACACCAAGAGCCAACAAGATGAGCCAGCAACGAGCCGCCGAGAACCTAGCGCCGCGACAAGACACAGCCTCTGCGCAATTTAACGCCGAAATAGAGCGGCCCAGACCCGCAGAAAATAGGCGACCGTCAGAAACCGACCAAAGTCGAGCCCCCGAGCCGACACAAATAAGCCCAGGAGCAATAAGCTCCGTGCTCAGCGACGTACTACGCATGATGCGCGACATGCAGGAACGTATGGACCGTTCAGAGACCGCAGAGTTCGAGCGCTCGGTAGAAGTCCTGCGCGCAATCCGCGAGATACAGGAACGCACGAGCCGGCTAAAATCAGCAACATACGACCGTCCCGACGCGCGAGAACGACGCGTACGGATCAGCCAGGGCCCGCTGGACGTGACCTACGGGCGAACGCAGAGCGACATCCGTAGTCAGCCAGGGCACCACGTCGGATTCCTTAGCCTAAAGGAAGCGCGTAATATGATTCCCGAGATAAACGGAGAATCTCGCGAACGCGTCCGCGAATTCCTCAGTGCGAGTACGTACGCGATGAAAAATATACAGCCCGTGGACGAGGCTATGTTATTAGAAGCCATGCTGTGCACCAAGTTTAAGGGCAAGGCCATGACAGACTTCGACACGCGCGATATTCGAAATTTTGAACAGCTGAAGCGCGAACTCGAAACGGAATATCTTGGAAAGCGCGGCATGACCTACCTGCAGCTAGAGTTTAACTCCCTGAAGCAACAATCGGGAGAAAACGCGCAGGAATTCGGACGTCGAGTCGAAAAATTAGCGAGAGAACTGTATGAGGCCATGGAAGAAGGCCAAGGACACTCGCAAGAACAGCAGAAGGCGATCCTTGACAGCATCAAGACGCAAGCCCTGCAGAACTTCCAACTCGGACTACACGACGATATCAAGATGCTGGTACGAGCACAGCGATACCAAAGCCTGCAGGAGGCAATAAACGGCGCCACCGCCGAGGAAAAGGTTAGAGGCCCCGCCCCGCGGAACGGCCAATCGAGAAACCAGAATAGATTTAACCAAGGAAACGTGCGAAATGCGGGAAACACGAACGTGAAATGCCACAATTGTGGAAAGACCGGCCATTACGGACGAGACTGTCGTTCGAGCCAACCGTCAAACAAATTCGCGCTGCCGAGAGCGTACAAGCCCGGTAGCATAAACACAATAGAATGCACCTACTGCAAGAAAACAGGACATAAACGGGACGAGTGTTGGTCATTGAACGGACGACCGAAAAACGAGCGATCCCGCCGACCAAAAACGGATACCGCCAAGAAAGCGCCCGTAACTACGGTAAGAAAAAATAAGTCGCGTAACACAAGCGACGAGACGTACTCCTCCGGCAGCAGCAGCGAGGAGGACGAGCGGCCGAAGAAGAATAAGGCACGTGCCGCCGCGGAGTATCAGGTAGCACAGATAGCGAGGAAACATAGAGTCGGACCGCTAGACATGATAACTTTACCCATCCACGAAGCGGAGAAAGGAAAAATGGACCTATTATTAGACTCAGGAGCGACCCTGACGTTAATTAAAGTAGGTAACCTGAAAGGAACAACGATGGTGCACGAAGAAAAATTAGCACTGATCGGCGTAACCGGACACCAAATCCACACGCTGGGAAAAATAAAGGCAACCGTGGACCTTGGGAGAAAGACGATACGCCACACCATGTATGTGATAAAGGACGATTTCCCGATCGAATACGAGGGGATACTGGGAAACGATTTCCTGACAAAACACAAGGCCGATATCTCGAACACGTCGAAGCAGCTAAAGATCGGAAAAGCCACGTTCAAACTTCGACCGTATAAAAAGATAACATTACCGCCCCGCAGCGAGACCATCGTGGAAGCAGTAACCGACCACAACAGAATCGGCATTGTAAACAGCGGCGAACCAGCGCCAGGAGTATTCATAGGACACTGCCTAGTGCAACCCGTCGAATTCAAATGTCCGATAAGTATACTAAACGTTACTGACAAGCCGGTCGAAATAATCACTCCGCATGTAACCCTAGAAGACATGCCGGTGACCGACGCCACCGACGCCGCCGACGTACTCACGTTACACTCGACCAAGGAACGCGAGCCCATTACCGCGCGACGCAAAAGATTACGCGAACAAATGCGGACCGACCACCTAAATGATGAAGAACGGAAAGAAGTAGAAAAAATTTGCGACGAATTCTGCGATGTGTTTTATTTAGACGGAGACAAACTGAGCGCGACTACGGCAATAGAGCAAGAGATAAACACGCGACCCGATAGCGCGCCGGTGAACGTGAGACCATACCGGCTACCGGAGAAACATAAGGCCGAAGTCAAAAAGCAAATTCAAAAAATGTTGGACGACGGAATAATCCGACCTAGCGCTAGCCAATGGAACGCGCCTATAATCGTTGTCCCGAAAAAACCGGACGCGACAGGAAAAATTAAATTCCGAGTCGTAATAGATTTCAGAAAAGTAAACGACCTGACAATGGGAGACTCCTTCCCCATGCCAAATATCACCGACATACTCGACCAGCTAGGCAACGCGAAGTATTTTACGGTGTTTGATCTAGCGTCAGGATACCATCAAATCCCGATGCATGAAGACCATAAGGGAAAAACAGCATTCTCCACCCCGGACGGACACTTCGAGTTTAACCGAATGCCGTTCGGATTAAAAAACGCACCAGCAGCGTTTCAAAGATTAATGTACGCGGTGCTAGCCGGACTGTTAGGTCTAAAATGTTTCGTATACATTGATGACATCGTCATCTACGGAGCATCATTGACGGAGCATCTCAAACGACTAATAGCCGTATTAACAAGACTCCGAAAATTTAATCTAAAATTGCAGCCAAACAAATGCGCGTTTCTACGGAAAGAAGTAATTTATCTCGGGCACGTAATATCCAAAGGAGGAATATCCCCGGACCCGTCGAAATTACGAGCGGTAAAAGAATTCCCAACCCCGAGAAAAATAAAAGACATACAATCTTTTATCGGTTTAGCAGGATACTACCGGAAATTCATAGAAAATTTTTCGAAAATAGCAAAACCACTAACGAAGCTCACAAGAAAGGGCGAAAAATTTACTTGGTTAATAGACCAACAGAACGCGTTCGAGTTACTAAAAGAGAAATTAACGACCGCACCAGTCTTGAATTACCCTGATTTTGATAAGGAATTCCTGGTGACGACGGACGCATCGGATTACGCCATCGGAGCCGTACTCTCGCAGGGACCAGTAGGCCAAGACAGGCCGATTGCCTACGCAAGCAGAGTCCTATGCAAGGCGGAGCAAAATTACAACACAACCGAAAAGGAGCTATTAGCCATCGTGTGGGCGGTGAAACATTTCCGCCCTTATTTATACGGCACTAAATTTAAAATTATAACAGATCACAAGCCACTGATCTGGTTATTTAATGTTACCGACCCCGGCTCGAGATTAATCAGATGGAGACTCAAGCTGGAAGAGTATGATTATGAGATCGTACACAAGGCGGGAAAGAATAATGTAAACGCCGACGCGCTGAGCCGAAACCCGATAGTGGAGGCATCAGCGATAAACACAACGCATCAAGAAGAGGGCAGCCAAAGGAAATATTCGGAAGAAGAAAAGCAACAGATACTGTACGAATTTCACGACTCACCTACAGGAGGACACCAGGGGGTCACACGTATATTGAACCGGATCCGGTTACAGCATAACTGGAGCGGTATAACGAAAGACGTAGAAGCGTACGTAAGCAAATGCGAGCACTGCCAGAAAAATAAGTTAAGTCGAAAAACGAAAATGCCGTTAATTATTACAGACACACCCGAGCGACCATTCGAAAAATGTGCGCTCGACATCGTAGGCCCACTGACTATCACAAATAGTGGAAATAGATACATACTAACATTTCAAGATAATCTAACGAAATTTAGCAAGGCGATACCGGTAGAAAACCAGGAAGCAAATACAGTCGCAAAAGCTTTCGTCACAAAAGTAGTCCTCGAACACGGGATACCGGAGAAAATTCTCACGGACCAAGGCACGAACTTTACGAGCGAAATGTTCAAAAATACATGCAAACTATTGAAAATCGAAAAAATTCAGACGACAGCATACCACCCGGAAAGTAATGGAGCACTAGAGAGATCGCATCGCACACTAGCGGAATATCTGAGGCATTACGTAAACGAAGATCAAACCGACTGGGACGAATGGATACCCTACGCGATGTTCACCTATAACACAACGCCTCATACGGCAACAGGACTCACACCGTTCGAATTAGTATATGGACATCGAGCTAACCTACCGTCAGCATTGTCAAAGCTCCCGAAACTAACGTACGGATACGAGGATTATGCACAGGAACTTCGAGAACGAATCCGCGCAGCAAATCAAGTCGCAAAAGAACACATCAAACAGGAAAAAGTAAAAGCGAAACAGCAGTTCGATAAGAGAGTTAACAAAGAGACATTTAAGGTAGGCGACAAAGTACTACTATATGACGAGACGATCCGACGCGGACGATCGAAAAAACTCGAATCTCAATGGATTGGACCATACATAGTCATTGAAAAACACAACGACGTTAACTATACAATCAAAATTAAAAGAAAGACGTTACGCGTCCACGCAAACCGATTGAAAGGCTTCATCGAACACTAACGATAAGAAAGACAAGGAAGAAAGCAGAAAAAATAGACTTAGCATAACACAGTAAATAAAATAAACAAGACTTACAATCAATCGCAACGGGGAGCACCATGCCCCCGCCCAGCCACCAGACGATCTCGACCAGACATCTCCCGTAAACGCCCCAAAAGTTGGGCACGACCCCGCCAAATCGGGGGGAGGGGGGCGCGAGTGTGTAAGCGCAAGTACGCTACCACCGGATCGGTGCTACGGTCATCAAAGGGCCAAAAGCGGCTCAGCTCCAGTAACCAATCGGGCCAACTACCACGCGAAATGCTAAGTCTCCAGAATTCAGGAAGGAGACGTGCGCTACGACCCAACGGCGGGGGTTCTGGAATAACCAACCAGGGGAGGCCATCCTCCTCCTCTCCTTCCTGAGGAGCCTCAGGATCAACCACACGCCGAACTGGCACACCACTTTCCAAAGGAGCCATTAGACTTTTCCGCCTGGTTGCAGTTCCACTGCAGGTTGCTGCTCAATGCACATCTGTCGCTATTATACACTATTATACACTATATTATTTTATTATTTTTGTTTATTTTTTAATTGTTCTACTTACTCTATATCATATTCTAATTTTACTACATGTTTGAGTTAGTTCTTAGTTTTACAGCGTACATTATTCAGATCAGCCACATGTTATTATGTTATACTTTTTATCCTTGTTTTTACACCGATCATATTTGCTCGCCTCATGAGAGAGAGCATTCACATGTTTTTGGTCGCTGCCATATGCATACCACTTGCTCGCCGACATTCGCACTCTTTCAAATTTTATTTTCTGTTAAATGCATATTGGAAGTGACTACACTGCGTCTCACATATGTTTAGTTACATTTCTTATTATTTTTGTTCCGTTATTTGATTATTTGTTGTTCCCAGATAGCCAGGCATTCTTTAGCATAAAAAGGAAATGGTTGTTTGGCACAAGTTTCCCTTCAGTTGCCATCATGTTGCTGTCACCGGAACAATAGTAATTTCGTTTAGGGCAACGTAAAGGCATTATGCAGACAACGGTTGCTTTCACAAACGAGCGGAATAAAGCGGAAAACTTGTGGCATACTTATTGCCATAAAAGTTGCCACAATCTGTTAGAAACCATTGTCGTAAAATATTTAGTCCACATTTTTGCCAATGAAATGGAAATATGTGTAGGCAACTATAGCCATATTGACGCGCGCTAATATTATTGGCTGGCGCCGGCGCATATATGCGCTGGCGCCAGCCAATCAGGTTACGTGACTTAGTTGAGGCTTCTCTCGATCTCGCGTCCGTCGGGTAGCGAGTGGATCCTGTGATCGCAGCTTGCAGCTTCGTTCTGATATTGCTTTCTTATACGCGTTACCGCGTTATTCTTTCGTCTCAAGTAAAGTGCTCGTTGCTTGTGATTAACGTCGCTCGAAGGATCGCACGAGCATCGTATTCCGACGGTTAGATGTACGACGCGTGGCACGGATTCGTTAACCGTAAATTCGTTAGTGTTGTGGAAAATAATTTGTGCTTCGCGGAGATTCACGCGATCGAAATCTGTAGCCGGATCAATCGATGAAGCGTATTTGGCCCTTTGCGATTTACGCGAGTTTCCTCGTCATTTTAGTCTCGCGTCCGTCGGATAGCGAGTGAATCGCAGCTTCGTTCTGATATTGCCTCTTATACGCGTTAATTATTCTTTCATCTCAAGTAAAGTGCTCGTTGCTTGTGAATCGTTGATTAACGTCGCTTGCAATTAGTGCCGCTCGAAGGATTGCACGAACATCGTATTTACAGTGCGATGCCGCTGCAGTAAGTATTATTATACATTACAATTTGCATTAAAAAAATTAACCTTTTAACCTCAACGTAACCTCTTTACTGCGACAGTACTTTCGTGAGCTGGAATAATTTACCTATTAAACTATTATCTTGCATAGCATAATTGCCTTGCATTACATAATTGTTTCTATAATGTTTTCTTCGTGTTTCTCTATATAGCTATAGCTATACCGCCATTCAGCTACAGCGTGAAAAGACGCAGTGAAAACTGATTTAATAATTGTGCCGGCCAGTTATTATTTAAAGATTGGACAGAAATTTACAGTGCGATGCCGCTGCAGTAAGTATTATTAGGGGTACTCAAATAAGTTAAAGTTTAACGGTTTGACAGATTATGTCAGGTTAAAGTCGGGTAAAAAGTTGATTTTTGAACTTTTAACCCAAAGATTAATGTGATAGGTTAATAAGACACTTATATATTTTGCATATAACCTTAAAGAGTAGCGGCGTAGCGCGCCCAAAGTGTAAAAAATTAATTTTTTACCCGACTTTAACCCGACATAACCTGTCAAACCGTTAAACTCTAACTTATTTGAGTACCCCTATATTATAAATTACAATTTACATTAAGAAAATTAACCTTTTAACCTCAACGTAACCTCTCTTTACTGCGACAGTATTTTCGTAAACTGGAATAATTTACAGGATTAAACTATAGGTTAATAACTTTTATATGGTTAATAAAGTTATATTAAAATGTCATCTCATCACAGTGTACACTTTATGCCAATAAGGCCCGGTTCAACAGTGGCCAGTTAGCTTAACTAGTGGTTAATTCTCACTCTCTGTCTCTTTTTAACCTCAGAGGTTAGAAAGAGACAGAGAGTGAGAATTAACTACTAGTTAAGCTAACTGGTCACTGTTGAACCGGGCCTAAGTCATACTTTGCAACGCATATCTTTTATACGGAGACTGTAATAGCTTATACTTTATTGTATATGATTTAATTATCTTCTTGAAAACTACTTTCTTTGCATATATTTTTGTATTCCAAATTAAATCTTACTCGTCTTTAATATTTATGTAACATATCTTTTACTAATATGATATAAGGGGTACTCAAATAAGTTAGAGTTTAACGGTTTGACAGGTTATGTCGGGTTAAAGTCGGGTAAAAAATTAATTTTTTACACTTTGGGCGCGCTACGCCGCTACTCTTTAAGGTTATATGCAAAATATATAAGTGTCTTATTAACCTATCACATTAATCTTTGGGTTAAAAGTTCAAAAATCAACTTTTTACCCGATTTTAACCCGACATAACCTGTCAAACCGTTAAACTTTAACTTATTTGAGTACCCCTATTGAGAATATTACAACATAAAACCTGCGCTTCAGTTTAGTGCATAATGTTTTAAAACAGTTTATACATTCACTGGATACCAAAACCTAGTTGTGTGCTAATTATTGTATGTTAATGTAGTCACTTATATTAATTTTTTTTTTATAACAGATCTGGATCTAATAATTTAATAATGAAGCGAATCCAGTTTGAAGCGTTCAATTCGCGCTATTACAAGCCTCTTTATGCGGTATCGAAAAGACAACAAAGATTAAGATTGGCCCGCCGGAAGCAAATTATAAAAAAAGCAATTGGTGTGACAAAATCACTTTTGATACATGATAGTCTGATTTATCCTGTAAATACTTCGCGTGAAAACATTCCTTACTTGACTGAAAGTATTATGAAACCTCAAAATTTTGAAGACTGCGACGCAAATTATTTTGTACAAGAGAGGCTTGCTCCGGTTGCACACCTTCCTCCAAATGAAGAATTTCCTTTATGTACAAACAACGTAGGTAGAGTAAACGTTATGAATAGAAATAATGAAGCAATTTTTCAGGAAAACTTAGCAGCTGTTTTAGTCGATGCAAATCACGTTCTTGGTAACCGTATTTTAACTGTTCTAAGAACTCATAATTGCTTCACATTTCTACCTAAAGATATACGAACAATTGCTCGTTACACCACGAATTCGCTCAATTTTACATAAAATTGAGCCAGGAGAATATTTACATTTTGGAGTAAAAAGATGCCTAGCCCGAACCCTTGAACAGATAAATTTTTCATTAATTCCAGAAGTTCTCGAAATTGACATTAGTACGGATGGCGCACAATTACACAGAAATGGAAAACATGACATCTGGCCAATTCAGTGCAGAATTGTTAATATTCCAAAATCTATTCCAGAAACTATAGGGGTGTACAAAGGTCCAAAAAAACCTAATAGTTCACAAGAGTTTTTCCAGTATTGTAACTCAGATTTACATGAAATTTTTAATGAGGGTGGTATCATCTTTGAAGGTAGAAAATTCTCAATAAAATTGCGATGCTTTATCGCAGATGCGCCAGCTAGAGCGTTTAATGTACAGTTCACGGGTTTACTATTGGAAGGTACATGGTATTTAGAGGTATTGAGCATAGGCATCGCACAAATAAAGATTACAGACGACAAATAGATGAGGAGCATCATAAATGCTCAAGTCCATTATCTTATTTATCCTTTGATATGGTCAAAGATGTTGTTTTCGAATATATGCATATGTGTTGCCTAGGAGTAATGAAAAAATTAATTTTAACATGGTTACGCGGAACTTATACAAAAAACATTAAATTAACAGGGAGTCAAATCCAAATTATTTCAAATCGATTGAAGGTTCTGTCAAAGTACTGCCCACGAGAATTTGCACGCCACGTTGAGTCGCTTGATAACTGTGATCAATTCAAAGCCACCCAGTGGCGTTTAATTATGTTATATGTTGGAGTAGTATGTTTCAAAGGAGTTCTTAAAGATTATGTATATGATCATTTTTCGCTTTTCCATATCTCCATGCGCATTTTAGTATCGTCGGTATATAATACAAATATAAACCTTTTTTTTCCGAAATGGTTATCAAAAGATTTGTGTTACTTTGTGAAGACATTTATGGATCAACTTTTTTATCATATAATATTCATGGAATTCTACATTTAGTTGAAGATGTACTCCGATTTGGCCCTTTAGATAGTTACTCAGCATTTCCATACGAAAACAACATGACTTATTTCAGAAGAATGTGTAGAAAACCACATCTTTCCTTGCAGCAAATTGCTGCAAGACGTGCAGAGCAAGAGCAGTGCAAAAAAAAAACTATTGTACAACATAATTATATTAAAGTGTGGAAAAAACACGAACAAGGTCCATTACCTTACGCTGACAATAATTTTAGAAAGTATAACCAATACAAATTTTTAAAAACTCCGGATATGACAATTGGCGTTTGTGTACGCGACAATTGTTGTATTTTATCAGACTCAAGTATATGCTGCGTAAAAAATATTTTACAATATGAAAATAATTATTTCATTGTCGTTAAGAAATTTCTGCAAGTAGCAGATTTTTATAATATTGGCATCAGCTCATCCTCAGTCGGTATTTACAAGTGTTCTGAATTAGCTCATGATTATGATATTATTCCATTAGAAAATATCAAAGCTAAATGTTTTAAAATGCCTTATTGGACTTGTCTCTCTAGTAACGAAGTAATGCAAAATAAAATGGTAAAACACGAATTTGTCGTTGCAGTAATGCAATAATAACAAACAAAACAATTTATAATAAGTAAAACAGGAACGCGATATGATATACAATTAATTAAAGAAAATGCCTTTTACGGTCAGGACTGAATCTTGGTTGCCTAATACATTAGTCGCGTGATTTTTATGCACAATTTTTAGCCTTAGGAAACCACCCCCCGTTACTAACGGACTTGAAAGATCTCAAGAGTGTTATCTATCCTATACATCCGTACTTCCTTTAACGTATATTTCTAATATTTTAATGATTTGTGTTAGTGTAAATTGATTATTAATTTAAAAATGTGATTGCACTGTTCTGGCTTTAGTTAATAACGCAAATAATATTATTAGGCAGCCAAGATTCAGTTCTGACCTTAGAAAGTGTTTTCTCTAATTGATTGTAAAACTATTGATTTTGTTAATGTTGGTATACTATAAAGTCTGCGTAATATATTTATGTAAATAATAACAATGAACATTACTTTGCTATCAAAAGTGATTGTAAACATTTTTTGCGTCATATCACGTATCCTCACATCGACCATTTTCAAGTATTTGAAGGTTTGTAATTGTAGAATTTATACTTTTCACGACGCATGCATTTTCACGTTGTATTTTAACTCCTCTAATGTAACACGTAAATTGTGAATAAATCTTTTATTCACAAGTGTACAAAGACAAAAATACATTATTTTACTTTCAACACGAGAATATGATTCTGAAGTATGTCATTGTTTGTTAACTTTGAAATAAGTCCTGTACATTGTACGTTTAAGATTTTTATAAAACAATTATTATTTTTGACTTTGAGTCTGTATGTTCGTCAGAGTCAGTAAACGTTTTTCGTAAAATTTCGATACATTGCTTGTTCAAATCTTTAGAGTAATGAATAAAATGTTGCGGTTAAAGCATGTTAAAATAATACAGTGACGTGGGAATTTTCTACAGTTACAACAGTATCATACTTGCTACTTCATGTAAATCTTCACAATATTAACGTTCAAATTATTTTTTGTTTTTTCAGAACCACTTGCCGTCCAAAAAGATCAGCGAAAAAGCCTTATCGATTCGAAACCACATCGAGCGAAGAAAATGTGAAGCGTAGAAAATCTAAGCTTATTAATGAAGGGAAAACAAAGAAAAAAGTTTCAGCTACTTTGCAAGATATCCAGAATACTATAAATTATGAAAATTTGACACATAATTCAAATTCTAATAACGATTCAAGATGTACGGTTACAAAGGCGCGCATTATGTACGATCAAACCAACCAAAATACATTTACTCCGGAAACACAGACCGAAAATGCATCTAATCAAATACATAATCGATCACTGTACCATCCAATACCTCTTACTGGACGGAATGTTTCTAATGATATTAGACAACACACAACAGACAATTTTACTCCGGAAACACAGACCAAAAATGCATCTAATCAAATACATAATCGATCACTGTACCATCCAATACCTCTTACTGGACGGAATGTTTCTAATGATATTAGACAACACACAACAGAAAATTTTACTAAAAATATGCAACGACAGATTGCTGATGATTTTCATTCGTTTAATGCGAGTAATGCAACTAGTATGCCACCACAACAATCCATTAATAAAAACAGTTCTCATCGTGTGTTAACTCATGAACCAAACGTGAATATAATGGAGAATCACATGAAACATAACAGAGTTTCGAAAAATACAGCACCACCAACCATTCAGCCAAATAATATTCTACCCCTGGAGAATGAAATGCCGCTGCTACACAATTTACAACCAAGTTACGGGCAACCTGTTGCAAATGTTACCAATACAAATGTATTAATGGAAGAATTGAATGACATACAAGAATTAGGAAATGCAGTACCAATTGTTCAAAATACACCGACACATGAAATACAATTGGAAAATAACGCAAGTGTTACGTCAGGACCCCGGAATTTAGGTATATTTGGTTCGAGGGATAGCGAAGGAAAGGCTATCCGAGGGAGGGGGTATGGGAAGACGTAACGTGAGCTTATGGTATCTCAGAGTCACGCTGGAAGGGCGCGTGCCTCGAGTCGAATGCACTTTTTAGGGAAACTTCAGTCGTGGGTCAACGTCCAGAAGGGACCCTATTACGCCTACTGAAAGTTTCGTGCATTCGCGGTCCTTATTTCGGTCAAGGATATCATCCCTATTACCGGGGATCGGACCTTGCGCGATTTTCGGGAGATAGTGAGAGGTGAGGTCTTACTTAGAGTGAATAAACATTGAATATAATTTTACCAATTAGTAAGAACATTTATTACGAAGAAAAGAATAAATAACATTATAAAATAAAAGTTATTGGTATTTATAAACATTTATTACAAAGAAAAGGATAAATAACATTACAAATAAAAGTTATTAATATTTATAAACATTTATTACAAAGAAAAGGGTAAAATAACATTACAAATATAAGTTATTAATATATATGAAGTATACGGAAGTGTGGTGTGTGTGTGTGTGTGTTCTCAATCAAGGGTGATCATCTCGACCTCTTGCTCGTAATCAAGAGTCGAGGCGGTGGAAGAGGTCGGGGACGGACTTCGGGAAGAGGAGGGGGAACCAGGGGGTTCTAGTAAGGCGGCGGGATCGGGGACGACGGGGACCCTCCGAAATGGGGGCACCCAACAGATAGGACGAGTGTGTGGGGGAAAAGGACGAGTAGGTAGTGTAATCGGGCGAACAGGTGTGTCAACGAGGTGAGTAGTTCGTGAGGTGGAAGGTTCCGTGGTAACTTGGTAGAGGGGGTGCGGTGGGGAATCGCGAAGAACCTGGGACGGCTGCTTCCTGGGAGAAAGCAAGCTTCCTTCGCGCCCGTTTGTTTCGACGATTCCTCAGGTGTTTTCCTGCGATACGCGACTTCTTCGAGGTGGGGCTATCCGACTCCACTATAAATTAGTGGATTGTTAACGTTAAGCTGACAAATTGCGGGGAAGTCACCTCGGGTTTTTGGGATTAGAGAGAGAGAAAAGATTATTCCGAATCTGCCGACGAGTCGGCCAATCCAGGAATAAGACAGATTATTCCGAATCTGCCGACGAGTCGGCTAATCCAGGAATAATAGAATGAAAAACAGATTATTCCGAATCTGCCGATAAATCGGCTAATCCAGGAATAAGACAGAATATTCCGAATCTGCCGATAAATCGGCTAATCCAGGAATAATAGAAGAGGATATACCCGAGAGACTTTCCGCGAGAATATATAAAAGGGGGGGGGGAACCGAAAAACCGTGGGTCAAATGTTATAATTTTCTTGTGTTACTAAGACTTGACTATTGTTTTAATGGAAAATTAACATGCAACAGGTACGTTATCGTTTCGTAACATTTTCATGTGTTATAATTGTGTTAACGTGATTACTTAACACCTTATGTATATCATTTAGAACTGAAGTTAAGGTAAATCTTTAAATAATCGTAAACCTTGACACTCACAAACGATCAAATTGACTAAGTTTAAATGTTTCTATTATGTATAATTTAAGTAAAATCCGTAGAATAATTAATTTTATGTGTTAAAGGTTAAAAGAACACGTATATAAATGTAAAGTATAATGTCAATTAATTAATATTTCTAATTTGTCAATAAGACGATGAATGAGTTATTTTAACTTAAAATTTAGAGTGGACTTTAAGGTGAATAAATGGCTGAATCTTATTATTGTTGGAATATATATATATATATATATGTAATATATATATATATATATATATATATATATATATATATATATTCGTCACCGGCTGGTAGTGGCCCGCAGATCTCAGGAAAGCTCGGTGGTCTCGGCTGGTGGCACTTAACGCGCACTGATTTTATTCGCGAGACTTAGCCGAATGGATGAAATAGATCAAAACTTCAGATGTCAGTTTATGACGGATCGGAACAGAAGACCAGATCGGAATAGAAGACTAGAGAGAGGGCTAAGTGCGTAAAGTCGCGGTTTATATACAGAATTTAGGGGGCGGAATTGATTTTTAGTATGATTCGATTGGTGGAGTTCTCTTCCGATCGTGACGTATTTTTTGGTTTTCTTCCTATCTTTTGCCGAGCTTCCCCAAAAATCATCGAGCATTTTCTAATTAGCGGCCGCTCATTGGTGAGTTCGTTATCACCATGCCCTTTGACAGTCCCTTCCAGAGGCTTAATTTTATCAATCGCCGCAAGGCGTGGGTCTTAGGTCAAATTTGCGTTTCACGGAAAAGCGTGAGATCAGCCCTCCCGTGACCCGAGAGGTCACCTAGATCCTTATGGTGTTACTAATTTATTGCGCCCTATCCCCCGAAATTTCAAGATAATTGAAATTTCGTGGTTCATTTCGTGGAAATTAAATGGAATGCGACAAACAAGTCTATAATTTGTTTATTTTATTAGGCTCGAGTCTTCTGGAAGAGGTTTCGCCATTTCTTATTTAATGAGCGATGACAGTTGGAGTGCATCCGCTTCGTCAATTGATAACCGCTATTTTATGGTTTCCGTATGTTTCGTCTGATGAAATGAATGATTCCACGAAAGAAAGAAATCGTGGAGTCGACAGGACGTAACACCCCCCGCCTTAGACAAATGTTGGGGTGTATAGACACAACATTTGCGATAGTAGGTAAATTTTGAGCGATTTTGTTCTTTCGTTGGTTGTTAACTTAATCGATGCTAAGCCTTAAATAGACTAGAAGACCACTCGTCCGAATAGTACTTATTTCTTTGGTTTTGAAGAAAGAGGAAAGAATTAGGCGACCTCCATAACCCCTTCCTTAATTCTTTCGTCCTTCTTATTTTTATACGCACGCGTTACATTCGGGTGCGCGTACATATAATACATGTGCTTGTTGGTTTTGTTAAAGAAATATCACATGATAGAAAAAAGGTTGTTTTCACTTACACATGTATATGTTCGAGCTATTTATACGTGATCAATTAAGATATGCATATATATATATAATTATGTACTCTTATCTCTTATGTAGTATTGCATATTTTCTTATATATATATATTATTATTATTATTTTATTATTATTATATATATATACATTTTTTTTTGAAAGAATTAGGCGACCTCCATGACCCCTTCCTTAATTCTCTCGTCTTCCTTATTTCTATACGTACGCGTTACATTTGGATGCGCGTATATATGCACATTTTTTTGAAATGGAGTTACATATACATGTGCCTGTTAGGCTAGTTAAGGAAATATCATGATAGTAAAAGGTAGTTTTTTTTTTTATGCGCATTGTTGTGCCGGTACCGGGAGTTGCTCTCTGGGTCGGCACAGGGTTCTGGAATCTCGGGTCGGAGAAGAAACACTCGTCGCGATGTATAATATAAACAACCAAATATATTTCTCTTTAGCCTTTAATACAGTTTCTTTTACTTTAGTTACGCCGCTCGCGTTTCAGTAAGTGATTTATTATTTGTTAATCGGACGCGCGTGTCCGCTAAGATGGTAACTAGCGACTGCCCGCCGCTCGTCGAAACGGCGGGCTCTTTATCCGCTCGGTGTTGCTGACTTCGTTGTCAGCGTTTTTGGCACCGTGATGTCCGGGATGACCATATTTGGTCATTCCCGAAACTTAGGCAGGTCTTCGCGTCAGCGGTCTTCGTCGCTAAGGTCAAATTACTGATAGGAGGCAACTCGGAGTTGCCAAGTGCAATACTTAATCTATGAATCGTTGTGCGCTCACAACAGCATGTATACACACAAATGTTTATACATTATCTTTGATTGACTAAAGTACGCTAATATATATATGTATATATTGTATATATTTTTATATCTTATTATTATTTATTTTTTTTATATATACGTATTTTTATTTATTTATTTGTTTATTTATATATATTTTTTTGTTGTCTTCTTCCTCCAGAGTTCAGAGATTGAGTTTGGGAAAGAGGCGAGAGTCGTAAGTTACGAGGATAGGTGGACTACGGGTATGTCTCTGGTTTTGGGAGGTTTATTAGGCTTCTGCCCCTTTTTTTTTCATGTTGAGTCTCCGCTTCGGGTAACTGTCATTTTACCCATACGGTGACCGCTGGGGTTCCCACTCTTGGTCGAGTCAGGCTCTGCTGTCTTGACTCTTTGTGTACCCTTAGATATGTGTTGCAGATTGGCCCTTGCTGGGCGCAATTGAATTGTTATGCGTCTCATTTAGCATGGAGTCATGTAGACTGAGTTAAGGAAGCGAGCGCATAACGGTTTGTTCTTCATAAGATAACTCATGGAACGTTATCGGATACCGTGGGTTTCGAGTTTTATTATTATTATTATTATTATATTTTTTTTCGAGGAAAATGAGAGAAGGAATATATAGGTTCTTTATATCTCTTCTCTCTTTTTTTTTTTTTTTTTTTTTTTAAGAAGACAATCATACGTTATTCTCTAATACATACTAGCTTTAATGCATTTAACTGTAGCGATAAAGATTTTAAGAAAAATCATATATATACATATATATATCCCTTCTTTATAAGGAATAAGATTTATGTTAATCGTTGTTAACTAACTATAACTAAAATAGGTGTATTATTACTATTATTATTATTTTTTCCTTTTTTTTTGCGTTTTGTTTGGTGTATATACATGTATATATATATTTACATATATATATAGACATACAGAATTGTTTTGCGTATTTGTTTCTCACCTAGAGAATCGTGGGGTGTGTTTTTTTTATTTGTTCGTTAGAGTGTTCGGCACACCCCATTCGTATCAGCAATTCTTCCATGTTGTTCAGTTCTTCTTCGCTTTCGCGTTCGGGTCTGAAGTTCACTACGGCGGCTTCGTCTCTGAGTGTTGTGCGAATCCGAATCCATCCTTCCCGTCGTTCCATCAGTAGTCTGGTTAGGTCGTTGACTCGCCGGGGCCATTTTGGTTTTGCCCCGACAGCCTGAATATTGGCAAGCCCGCAGGGAATGGCTTGCCAAGGTAGGTTGCAGAATCGGTCTTCTAGGATGTAGGTGTCGAATATAGGTCGCTGGATAACTCGTCCCCAGTCTCGTAAGGCGATCGTGACCAATCCATTTCTTTCGATCTGATACACGAGTCCTCTTTGCCAACGTCTTCCTTCCCGAATGGCGACTGCTTCCCCTGGTAGCACGTGGTCAGGTGGCATATGCAAGGAATTACTCCTACGCATCATCCTGCGTGTTAGATCTTCGACGAGTTCGTCCAGGTCATCACGCGAATTTTCCAATTGGACCCATAGGAAGGTGGGCGATTCCACCTTTACGACCTTGACCCTTAGTGGCTCGCGGGTTAAAAGTCGGGTGTTGATACACTCAATTTCCATTTCTATAAAAGAATAGCGTCGTTGATTTTCCTGCATGTCGTAGCATGCAATTAAGAACGGTAGGGTTGGCGTCGAGGATACCGATACAGTATATTAACCGGGTAAATATGTACATAGTCTATTGTTGTTATTATTATTATTATTATTATTATTATTAACGCTGTTATCCTTTAAGTTCGAGAGTGTAAGTGGAGGTTTCCTTTGGAGGGAGGAGAGGTCTCCCGAATGAAAAAGAATGTCCTGGTCCCTTATTATTTGTCGTATGAGTTTGTGGCTCAAGAGATTGTTTCTCTTCCTCCGATTTATCTGGAGCAGTGGGTCCCTCGGTGTCAGGTTTCTTTCTTTCTAGATGTAATAAGAGTTGGGTCAAGGAGTCCCATATGGCTCCTATCAGGTATACGGACCATCCATATACTGTGTGAAGAGCGTATCCGTGTACGAGAGTATCTAATATTAGTTTGAAGATTCTTATGAATAAATATATCCCGATCATTCCGGCGCTAATGTTGCCAAATATTAGAAATTTGCTCCAGAATTTTTGCCAAGCGGATAATGCATATTTTTCAATTGATGCCTCGTCGATCAAGTTGGCAATTGATCCTCCATGCAACGAGGTTGATTGCCCCATTACTCCTCTCGCTACGGTATTAAGAACCGCAGGTCGCTCGGCAGGGAACATTATATGATCTTTTAAGTCTTCAAGATCCTTCGGTGTGTATATGCCACTGGTAGCTAATGCTCCGGGACTCACATATCTCCAGATGGGCTTAGTCATGGGCTTCATAATGGTGGGTGCCACGGTTTCCACTGGTCTTGGCATAATTTTATACCATGCGTCTCCTAAGAGGTACATGGGTGGTGCAAATGAATTGCAGTTAATCTGTGTTCCTTGTCGCAGAAGTATGTGCGTTTGGGGTGTTAGGAAGTGAGTTTTGTTATTTAATATTACTGGGAGTTGCTCGTAGCAGTCCTCAGTATGGGTTAATTTTACCTCAACTGGGACGCATTTTATTATATGGATCACTTCGCCGGCCAAAAGGGCCATATATCCAGGTCCTTTCATAAAGTGGTACGCAAAAATGTCGGGGGACCGTGCAGCTATTGCCAAGGCATTTTGCAACATTTTTAACTCAAGTCTGCATTGTTGTAACAAGATGTTTCTGTACAATTGGTTAAGCTGGCCACGAATGTGTTTTTCTACGTAAACGAACTTTGAATTCATATACGTAAAAAGGTCGAGGTTTTGTACCTTGCCGGTACGTTTAGCGATGTCCACTTCGGGTAAAGTTTCCACGAATACTAATTTGGGATGTTCGGTTCGGATAAAAGAAAATCCACATGTTAGATATCGGCTAGTGCTGGTTAAAGAGAAGACGGTATCTTCAGCATTAACCGTATAGATGGTCTGGGAGTGCTCGTTTACAAGGTCGGTTACCTTTTCTGCGTAACCTCTATATAACTGGTTATATGTGGTGAATCTGCAGGCTTGATCGGGTATAGGGCTCCAAAAGGTACTTCCTCCTTCTATGTCAGTGCATTGGGTGGTACTAAAATCACAAGCTACTCCTGATCTAAGATATAAACGGTTGGTGCTTAGTTTAACATCGGCGGCGTAATCTTGTAGAGTAATTGTAACGGAGGCAAGTACGAGAACATTTGTCCAAGATCCGTAAGGGTCTGAATATATTCCTCCGGTGCATTTTCCGTCGGAGTTTGCAACGCCGGCTAAAGTTACTGGACGGCTGGCAGTTTGGTTTGATTTCAGCCCGGTTATAATAGTGCCTGATATTTCAAAACTTCCATAGGTATGCATTCGGGTGCAGGCATCCCTGGTGACATCGGCTATATATGAATACTTTCCATTATGAACGGCTGAGTTGTGGGAAAACATTCCACACACTTTAATCGAACGATCGATTTCAACCTTGCATTGTATTACTTTCACTGATTCAAATTCGGTAAGCTGGAGCAGGTGTATAAAAACTTGGGTGGAGGTGATTTTTGGCAATGGGATGTCGCACTTTTCAATGTTTATCAGCGATAAGGTCGTCAAATTTGTGGATGGGGACCCACAGTCGTATCCTATTATTCCATAAACTTGCCGTATCCACATAGTTATTATCAGTATTGTGATCTTCCCTAAGATCTGGAAGTCCATCTGAAAGTTATATGACCTTGTTGGTTGTTGATGTATTTATTTATTTATTTGTTTATTTGGTTATCTATTTATTTATCTATTGGTTTGATCTGGGAAATTCGTAATCGATTGGGGTGTACAACTCGGCTATTTTTCTTGATTCTGATTTTCACGTTGTTTCTATTTAATATCTCTAAAACTTCGTGAGGACCGGTGTATTGGTCTCCAAATTTTCCAGGTTTCGGCCCTTTTAACAGGAACACATAGTCTCCAGGTTTGAAGGTTTGAGGATTGATTTTTTTATCGTAGTATTTTTTTTATTTAAATTTAGCCTGAACGACATTTTTACGAGCGTTGGTCTGTATATTATGAAGCTGTGTGGCGAGGTTTATTACGTACTCGTCATAATTAGCTAATTTATCTTCTGAACCTAAGGGTTCGTTCGATGGAATTCTTGCAATTTTTCCGAAAACTAATTTATATGGAGTGTGTTTTGTCGCCTCATGTACACTGGTGTTGTAATTAAACATTGCTAATCCAATCCATCTATCCCATTGTTTCTGTTCACTTGCATATTGTTTTAGATATTCGCCTAACGCGTGGTGTGATCTTTCTAACGATCCGTTTGATTGAGGGTGGAAGGCAGTTGTGCGAAATTTACGGATTCTGAATATTTTGGCGATTCTTTTCATTAGATCGCTAATAAAGTTCCTTCCTTGGTCGGTCAATGTTGCCTTAGGTGCTCCTAATACACAGATAAATCTGTCCACAAATGTTTCTGCTATTGTTTCTGAGGTTTGATTTGGTAAGGGTATTCCCATACAAAATTTAGTTAGTTGATCTTGTAATGTTAAAATATACTCATTGCCTCTTTCGGTGATGGGAAGAGGTCCTACTATATCCATGGCTACTTTATCGAAAGAAGATCCTGGAGTATCGGTAATTATCATGGGTTGCTTAGTTTTTACTCTGACTAACTTTTTTAATTGACATTGCAGACATTGTTGTATATATCTTTGAATATCGGATTTTAAATTTTCCCAATAATAATTATGTTTTATCCTATTATATGTTTTCGTAACGCCTCGGTGTCCTCCGGTAGGTGAACAGTGCATTTCGTCAATTATGGAGGGTCGTAGATCTTTAGGAGGATATTTTATTAATCCATTGCATATAATTAATTTGGTTGTTGAGTTGATAAAAGTCAGTTGTAAGAGAGATTTAATATTACTCCACGGTACGTTGTTAACAAAATCTGTTTTTGCGATACTGAGTGTTTCAAAATTTAAATTGTCGGCAATGCTTCGTAAATCATTTATCGCTGCAGTAATTTGAGTGAGGGTCATGGTCGGGCCTTCTCGTTGCCCTTCACTGATAGGCAAGGCTACGTGGTAGTGTTTTCTGTATTTTATGGCCTTTGCTTTACCTAAAGAGAGAGGGGTTAAATTTGGGATCTGATTTCGTTCGAGAAGCTTTTGTGATCCCGAGTCTAACGGTCTCCCGTTAGTGTCGACAAAGTATGCTATGTTATCTTTGCGTAGAAATAATAAATCGCGGGTTTCTACCATATTACTTTTGAGTATTTGAATATCGGTTATGGTAGGTTTTATCTGTGATGTATTTCGATCTCTGTTTTCGTCTAATTCGTTAAATTCATTTTCTTCGTCATTTCTCTCATCGTCTTCGGTATCGCTTTCTTTATCTGAAGAATCGTTTTTATCCACTATCTCTTCGATTTTATCTTCTTGGACTTGTGAGTCGTTACCTGATTCTTTTCGTCGAGCGTTATCTTTTGTCGTCTGGCTACGGGTTTGTATTTTATTGTAACTAGGGGAATCGTGGATTAATGCTTTTTCCACAATTTCTAGTTTCGGCGGTTCACTTAGTTCTTCCTGTGTAAACGGTATTGAGTCTGTATTTTTGTCAGGTTGATCGCCAGGTAGTAAGTCTTCTATTTCCTCGTCGTCCGAAAGGTATAAATTAAAATTTTCGTCTTCTTCGTCTTCGTCGGATTCTTCTAACATTTCGGAAATTATGGCTGCGTCTTTCGGGTCGTTGGGATTTAAGAGCTTTTTACAATTTATTATTTTGCAATCTGCTTCTTCGAAATTTGCTGGATTTCTTGATAAAGCGTCGGCATTCACGTTGGTCTTGCCTGCTTTATATACTATGTCATATTCGTATTTCGCTAATTTTAGTCTCCAACGGAGGATTCTCATGTTTGCATCTTGTACATTTTTGAACCAAAGCAAGGGTTTATGATCTGTAACTAGGGTAAATTTTCGTCCGTATAGATATGGTCGGAAATGTTTAACGCAATATATTATTGCCAAAGCTTCCTTTTCATACGTGTCGTACTTTAATTCGTTGTCAGTTAAAGTGCGAGACGCGTATGCTATCGGTCGATCTTTATTTATTTCTCCTTGCGATAATATGCCTCCTACAGCAATTCCAGAAGCGTCAGTTGTTAAAATAAAGGGTTTTGAAAAATCAGGATATTGCAAAACTGGTTCTTGGCATAATTTCTGCTTTAATGTTTCGAAAGATTCTTCTTGAACAGATGTCCAATTAAAAGGCGTATCGTTTTTTAATAAGTGTGTTAAAGGTTTAGCTAATTTTGAAAAATTTGGTATGAATCTCCTGTAATATCCTGCTAATCCAAGAAATTGTTTAATATTTTTCGGCGTTTTTGGTCTAGGAAATTGTTTCACGGCTTCTAATTTTTTGGGATCGGGTTTAATTCCATTACTACTTATTATGTGTCCTAAGTATGTTACTTCGGTTTTTAAAAATTCACATTTATCGGGCTGTAATTTTAGATTCGCTTGGCGGAGTCGTTTCATTACCAAATTGTATCTTCTTTCATGTTCTTCTAATGTAGGAGCAGAAATAATGATGTCATCCATGTAGATGAATACACCTTCTATTCCTGTTAAAATTAAATCCATTACTCGTTGGAAGGTAGCGGGAGCATTCTTTAACCCGAAAGGCATTCTTTCAAATTCATAATGGCCATTAGGGGTCGTAAATGCAGTTTTATAGCTATTTGCAGGGTCCATTTCTATTTGGTGAAACCCAGAGGCGAGGTCACATACTGTGAAATATTTTGCATTGCCTAATTGGTCAATAATTTCTACAATATTTGGTAATGGGTAGGCATCGCCCATAGTTTTTTCGTTCACTCCTCGGAAATCTAATACCATTCTCCAACGTTTGTTTCCCTTCGAGTCTGCCTTTTTCGGCACGATCCATATGGGTGTATTGTAAGGAGACTGAGAAGGTTTTATGATTCCTGCCTCCAACAGTTCTTTTACCTGCTTATTTATTTCTTCCTTATGGACTTGTGGAAATCTGTATTGTCGAGTATTTATAGGTCGATCGTCTGTTGTTGGTATCTGATGTCGTAATACATGAGTTGCTGTTAATTTTTCTCCAGGAATATGAAATCGATCCTGGCTATTGCTTATAAGTTTTATAATACTTTTTCTTTCTTCGTTATTCAGATGCTCTAGCCGTAATAATTTTATGATTTCTGCAAGTCTGTCCTCCTTAGGTTCTCCGGATGATACAAAACATTCTCGTGAAATAGCATCGTTAATCAATGTTTCAGGCGTTAATTGATATTGCTTTGACTTGCGTCTGTATCTAAAATTTTCCATTATTTCTCGGAATCGGGTTTGTGCGTATGCTAAAGTTTTTGCTGACGGTTTATTTTTCCTGTTGAATTCATAAATGTTTTCCATCTTAGGATTATATAATTTGACTCTTCTTATGAGTTCTCCAATAGTGACATGAGAGGTATTATCTTTATTAATTGTACCTTTTATGGGCATTTCAACCCTTGGAAATTTTATTTTTTCTGAAGAGCTCTTATTCTTTGGCTCCTTTAAGCAATTGCTTGTCGTATTGCATAGTGAGGTTTGGTTATTTGCCTCCTCGCAATCGACGGGAGTAGAATATACTAAAGGAGTTTGGAAATTACCCTCTTTAATTCTAGGATTATTTAAATCTTCTAGAAAGGTTTGGTAACTTCCCCCTCCGCAGATTTGGGAATTATTTAATATTTCAGAAGGGGTTTGGTAACTTCCCCCTCCAGGATTTTTGGAATCTCTTGGAGAGGTTTGGTAACTTCCCCCTCCGCAGATTTTGGAATTATTTAATATTTTAGGAGGGGTTTGGTAACTTCCCCCTCCAGGATTTTTGGAATTATTTAATATTTTAGGAGGGGTTTGGTAACT
Source organism: Temnothorax ravouxi (assembly GCA_030770255.1). Taxonomy (NCBI): domain Eukaryota; kingdom Metazoa; phylum Arthropoda; class Insecta; order Hymenoptera; family Formicidae; genus Temnothorax; species Temnothorax ravouxi. Next base: position 784,666 of record JASTWP010004269.1, read on the forward strand.
TCCTCCTCCAAGGATTTTGGAGTCTAGCATTTCGGGGGAGGTCTGGGAACCTTCCTCTCGAGTATCTAGATCAGAAGTTTTATTTGGTTTCTCATTTTCTTTCGTATTTTTATTCTCATTTATGATCCCGTCTTCATTATTCAAACTCGCATAATTATTTTTATTATTGATGTCAACTTTTGTTTCCTCTTTGTCGGTTCCGTCAATTACTTTGCAATGATCTTGGTTATCCTCTAAGTGTCGAGGATTAATTTGCATAAGCACAATTTCTTTTCGGTTATTATGCGTCTCTATTTTTGACTCAGGATAGTCAAATAATTCATTTAATGGTTTAAGACGCAAGGTTGGTACGTGGACTTCCACTTCTTCGTCCAAAGTACTTATAATGTTTAGATATGCTTTTCCTGAAATGTTTTCTACTATAGTGTCTCCTAGGTAAATTCCGTGAGATATCTTCAACCTCGGTATATACCCTACTTTTATCTCTGGATTTTCTATTCTCACGTAAAACAAAGATTCTGACCGCGGAAAAGCTGTAATAGTTTCCGGTGAGAAGAAAGGTATACTAATTCCTGATATCAATTAAAGTAATTTAAATCGACCGTAACTGGCAATATATAACGTCTTTTACCGATATGAACATTGAAAAACCGTGAGCCAACTTTTTGTCAGATTCGCACAGCACATTTTCAGATCATCATCGAGACATTATTAATTTCGACCATAAGTTTTTGGTCAGTTAATGTAATTTCTAAATTAGATAGTTTAAATTTTTATTGCGAAAAAATATTACCCCAGCCAGGGTTCGAACCTGGAACTTCCCGTATACCGTGCGGGTGTCGTGCCAATTCGACCACTGGGGCTGTGGTAATATTTATCGCAATAACAACTATAAGATGGAGCACCGATACTTCAGTCTACGGTGTATAATAAACAGAATAATAAATTTATTTCGCCAGTGAATAGAATAACAATTAAAGTAATTTAAATCGACCGTAACTGGCAATATATAACGTCTTTTACCGATATGAACATTGAAAAACCGTGAGCCAACTTTTTGTCAGATTCGCACAGCACATTTTCAGATCATCATCGAGACATTATTAATTTCGACCATAAGTTTTTGGTCAGTTAATGTAATTTCTAAATTAGATAGTTTAAATTTTTATTGCGAAAAAATATTACCCCAGCCAGGGTTCGAACCTGGAACCTCCCGTATACCGTGCGGGTGTCGTGCCAATTCGACCACTGGGGCTGTGGTAATATTTATCGCAATAACAACTATAAGATGGAGCACCGATACTTCAGTCTACGGTGTATAATAAACAGAATAATAAATTTATTTCGCCAGTGAATAGAATAACAATTAAAGTAATTTAAATCGACCGTAACTGGCAATATATAACGTCTTTTACCGATATGAACATTGAAAAACCGTGAGCCAACTTTTTGTCAGATTCGCACAGCACATTTTCAGATCATCATCGAGACATTATTAATTTCGACCATAAGTTTTTGGTCAGTTAATGTAATTTCTAAATTAGATAGTTTAAATTTTTATTGCAAAAAAATATTACCCCAGCCAGGGTTCGAACCTGGAACCTCCCGTATACCGTGCGGGTGTCGTGCCAATTCGACCACTGGGGCTGTGGTAATATTTATCGCAATAACAACTATAAGATGGAGCACCGATACTTCAGTCTACGGTGTATAATAAACAGAATAATAAATTTATTTCGCCAGTGAATAGAATAACAATTAAAGTAATTTAAATCGACCGTAACTGGCAATATATAACGTCTTTTACCGATATGAACATTGAAAAACCGTGAGCCAACTTTTTGTCAGATTCGCACAGCACATTTTCAGATCATCATCGAGACATTATTAATTTCGACCATAAGTTTTTGGTCAGTTAATGTAATTTCTAAATTAGATAGTTTAAATTTTTATTGCAAAAAAATATTACCCCAGCCAGGGTTCGAACCTGGAACTTCCCGTATACCGTGCGGGTGTCGTGCCAATTCGACCACTGGGGCTGTGGTAATATTTATCGCAATAACAACTATAAGATGGAGCACCGATACTTCAGTCTACCACAGCCCCAGTGGTCGAATTGGCACGACACCCGCACGGTATACGGGAGGTTCCAGGTTCGAACCCTGGCTGGGGTAATATTTTTTCGCAATAAAAATTTAAACTATCTAATTTAGAAATTACATTAACTGACCAAAAACTTATGGTCGAAATTAATAATGTCTCGATGATGATCTGAAAATGTGCTGTGCGAATCTGACAAAAAGTTGGCTCACGGTTTTTCAATGTTCATATCGGTAAAAGACGTTATATATTGCCAGTTACGGTCGATTTAAATTACTTTAATTGTTATTCTATTCACTGGCGAAATAAATTTATTATTCTGTTTATTATACACCGTAGACTGAAGTATCGGTGCTCCATCTTATAGTTGTTATTGCGATAAATATTACCACAGCCCCAGTGGTCGAATTGGCACGACACCCGCACGGTATACGGGAGGTTCCAGGTTCGAACCCTGGCTGGGGTAATATTTTTTCGCAATAAAAATTTAAACTATCTAATTTAGAAATTACATTAACTGACCAAAAACTTATGGTCGAAATTAATAATGTCTCGATGATGATCTGAAAATGTGCTGTGCGAATCTGACAAAAAGTTGGCTCACGGTTTTTCAATGTTCATATCGGTAAAAGACGTTATATATTGCCAGTTACGGTCGATTTAAATTACTTTAATTGTTATTCTATTCACTGGCGAAATAAATTTATTATTCTAATTCCTGATATGTTTAAGTGTCCCGTCGCGTAATCTATGTTTGAAGAAGTTTGCTGAAAGAAGTCGTTACCTAATAAACCAGCTTGTGGAATCGATAAATCGTCTGACACCACGTTGAAAGATACTAGCTTTCCAAAGAGGGGTAAGATAACTTCTCCGAGCGTATACACTGGGTATTCATTTATACCGCTTAATTGCAAAAGTTTATTGTGATTGACGGTATGATTATTTGATAAAAATTTTTCTTTAATTAAATTTGGGCCGGAACCGGTATCCAGCATGAGGGTAACGTGTGAAATTGGTTTACCGAAGTCTACCTGAATGGTCGGCACGCGTCGGTGTTTATCGAGATTTACGGTTACTGGTTGTATCTCTATTATTTTCGGGTCTATTGTGTTTCTTGAGATGTCGATGGGTGTGAGATCCGTTCGGACCCCTGCTGCACACCCGACTTCGAGGGGCCATTGAAGTTTCCCTGATTATTCGTTTGCCTCCGATTATTGCTTGCAATTCTCAATTCACAGTTTTCAAGGAAGTTTCCCTTCTCCCTTACAATAACGACAAAATAATGAGGCGTTGGGTGTCGCGTTTTGTTCCACCTTGGTTCGACAGTTTTTAGCGATATGCCCGACATTATTACAAAGCTGACAGACAGTTGTCGATCTATTCGCCGCGTCGCGTTGTTCATTTTGCTTCTTCCAGCAATTGTTAGCCGAATGTCCTGGTTTATCACACCATTGACAAATTACAGTTGGTTTATTCTGATTGTTGGTAATATTTGTTCTACAAGATTTGGCGTTGTGGCCGGATTTTGAACACAGTTGACAAATGACATGATTTTCGTGAATTACGTTGACGGGTCGTTGAACCGGCGGGTCGCGGAGACGACATTTATCGGCGCCATGACCGCGTTTTTCACATATCTGGCATATTAGAATCTCAGTCCCTAAGGCGGTTTTACTATGTGACTGTTGGAGAGGTTGAGTCAATTTTCTACAATTAGAGGCTACGTGTCCCTCTTTGAAACAAATTTGACAGGTTTCTTTAGATCGGGCAGCAATTGTTGGTTTATTTGCTGTATTAATCGGTTCCTGTCGCAGATCCGTTATCTCGCGTAGCTCTCTCTCTATCCGTAACGCGTCGGCCACGGTGGCCTGGACATCCAAATTCCTTGTCACTCTTTGTTCGATTTCCGGCTTTAATCCTCTAATGAAACATTTACACATGTCCTTTTCTAAGGAGGCTTTAATATTTTGACCGGGAGGGGCAGGTCCTGAATTTTTGTGTGCTTCTAATATCTGTTTTCCTAATAATTTTACCCGATTCGCGTATGTTACTACGTCTTCCTCCGATTTTTGATAGATGCAACCTAACTCACCTTGTAATTGGTAAATATTTTTTGCCGCGCCATATACTTGTTCTAAATATTTTGTTAGCGAGGCTACTGTTTCAAACTCTTGATCTTGTATGGTACGACGAGATTCGCCTATAATTCGAGTTCTGATTATTTTCGTGAATTGAGATTCTGCCTCATTGGGCAGCATAGCTTTCGCTTCTTTGCATCCCTCGATAAAATAGGTTAACGGAATATTTTTTCCGTCAAAGAAGGGAACGGCCTCTACCGCGTATTTTAACGTAGCAAAAGGGTTAGCATGCGCCATTGTGTCTGCGGGCGTATTACAACTTATAAAAGAATTATATTCGACTTGCCGTGGTGCAGGTACTATTGTTTTATCCACGGAATCGTCGGAAACGTGAAGGGTAAAATCGGACGTATCGGTTAAATTTTTTTTGTCCTCTGCAATATCGCCAATAGTAGGAGAGCCGGCTGCACAAAACCCTCCCTCATCGAACATCCGGCTAAATTTTATTCGAATAGATAGCTTTTTTAGTGGTTAACCCTGTGCCGGGTTTTATATGCCCTGAAACTTGACCAAAGTGTTAAAAAAAGGGCCACTTCCGGTATCATTTTTTAAGATGAAACCCCCTTAAAGAACATCCGGCTGAAACTTGTGTCAATCGATTCAGGATGTCAAGCACTTTAATAAAAAAATATGCTGCCACCCCCCACCTTGACAGGAACCATGGCAGCAACCCTTAAACGTGACATATTTTCGTACCGTACCTCCCTGACAGAACATCCGATTTTTTTTTTGAAAATGTAGCTCGAACATTCCTGAACATAAAAAAACAATGCTGCCATCGCTGGCCTTGACCAAAAATTTTTGTGCCACCCGTAAGTCGCGCGACTTTTGGCTTCTTCGCGCCCGTTTGTTTCGACGATTCCTCAGGTGTTTTCCTGCGATACGCGACTTCTTCGAGGTGGGGCTATCCGACTCCACTATAAATTAGTGGATTGTTAACGTTAAGCTGACAAATTGCGGGGAAGTCACCTCGGGTTTTTGGGATTAGAGAGAGAGAAAAGATTATTCCGAATCTGCCGACGAGTCGGCCAATCCAGGAATAAGACAGATTATTCCGAATCTGCCGACGAGTCGGCTAATCCAGGAATAATAGAATGAAAAACAGATTATTCCGAATTTGCCGATAAATCGGCTAATCCAGGAATAAGACAGAATATTCCGAGTCTGCCGATAAATCGGCTAATCCAGGAATAATAGAAGAGGATATACCCGAGAGACTTTCCGCGAGAATATATAAAAGGGGGGGGGAACCGAAAAACCGTGGGTCAAATGTTATAATTTTCTTGTGTTACTAAGACTTGACTATTGTTTTAATGGAAAATTAACATGCAACAGGTACGTTATCGTTTCGTAACATTTTCATGTGTTATAATTGTGTCAACGTGATTACTTAACACACGTACCTTATGTATATCATTTAGAACTGAAGTTAAGGTAAATCTTTAAATAATCGTATACCTTGACACTCACAAACGATCAAATTGACTAAGTTTAAATGTTTCTATTATGTATAATTTAAGTAAAATCCGTAGAATAATTAATTTTATGTGTTAAAGGTTAAAAGAACATGTATATAAATGTAAAGTATAATGTCAATTAATTAATATTTCTAATTTGTCAATAAGACGATAAATGAGTTATTTTAACTTAAAATTTAGAGTGGACTTTAAGGTGAATAAATGGCTGAATCTTACTATTGTTGGAATATATATATATATATATATATATATATATATATATATATTCGTCACCGGCTGGTAGTGGCCCGTAGATCTCAGGAAAGCTCGGTAGTATCGGCTGGTGGCACTTAACGCGCACTGATTTTATTCGCGAGACTTAGCCGAATGGATGAAATAGATCAAAACTTCAGATGTCAGTTTATGACGGATCGGAACAGAAGACCAGATCGGAATAGAAGACTAGAGAGAGGGCTAAGTGCGTAAAGTCGCGATTTATATACAGAATTTAGGGGGCGGAATTGATTTTTAGTATGATTCGATTGGTGGAGTTCTCTTCCGATCGTGACGTATTTTTTGGTTTTCCTCCTATCTTTTGCCGATCTTCCCCAAAAATCATCGTTGCTCATGAGCATTTTCTAATTAGCGGCCGCTCATTGGTGAGTTCGTTATCACCACCCTTTGACAGTCCCTTCCAGAGGCTTAATTTTATCAATCGCCGCGAGGCGTGGGTCTTAGGTCAAATTTGCGTTTCACGGAAAAGCGTGAGATCAGCCCTCCCGCGACCCGAGAGGTCACCTAGATTCTTATGGTGTTACTAATTTATTGCGCCCTATCCCCCGAAATTTCAAGATAATTGAAATTTCGTGGTTCATTTCGTGGAAATTAGATGGAATGCGACAAACAAGTCTATAATTTGTCTATTTCATTAGGCTCGAGTCTTCTGAAAGAGGTTTCGTCATTTCTTATTTAATGAGCGATGACAGTTGGAGTGCATCCGCTTCGTCAATTGATAACCGCTATTTTATGGTTTCCGTATGTTTCGTCTGATGAAATGAATGATTCCACGAAAGAAAGAAATCGTGGAGTCGACAGGACGTAACAGCAAGAGAAGGAAACGAAACACAGCAAGTTATTGAAGTACTTCGCGACTTACAGCGTGAAATGCAGTAAGTAGTATTTTTTTTAAATTATATCAACATATTGTTAAGGTAGTTGTCTCGCGACAGTCCAATCCAAAATTTTATACTCTAAATTAACGTGAAAACATCCGACTATTTACAGTTACAGGCTGAAAACTTTTGGATAGTTCTGTCCCTCACACACCAAAGACTATTCTGTTATTTTTGTCCTCCAGTCGCTTCTTTACGTCGAATAATCGTAAAAATCTATTTATTATTGTCTATTTATTATTGTATTTCTAAATCTAAATAGTCAATAATTTTGGTTTTTTTACTAGTATTCCTAAAGTGTCCTTCTACTACATATTCGTTTTTCATCACTGTGTTGTGGTTTGTTCTAAATGTAAAAAATAAAAATACCAGATTTTTATATGCTTTATATGCAATACAAAGGAAAAGTGCAATTTTTGATAGCGATTATCTCGGGTTCGGGGCGGTCAATAACTTTTAAATTGCACAAACGTGTAAATCTCACATTTATTAATATACAGTTAAATTTTCAAACTTTTTTTGTGGATTGTGATTTTCGAGACAACTACTTTAACATCGAAAGTAGATAATAACTTTTTTTAAAGGATATACATTTGTTTTCTTTAAGAGGATCCTGCAGTGACTGGCGAACTTCCTCGATGTCGATAATGTCAACCTTTCTAATTTTGTTTTCCCTATATCTGTCTTTGTCTAACGAAATGACATCTGTCCTTTTTTCGATTGCTCGCCATCTCTCGCAAGATCCGGCAACTACTGTTGCTGCTCTTCTTGTCATTTGCATCCGTATTTGCATTACTAAAATAATTTTTCGATGGATCTTTTTTTGTACGCATTGAATCTTACTTCTACTTGCACGATATTATTCCTACATGTTTTCCCAAGGGCAGATGATAAAAATTATGTATGTATAAACTGCAGAATTTTTGTTTTAAGTAAATATTGTCGTCAGGTGACAGCTGCGTATGTGCCCAAATAAGTAATATTTTTAATTTTTTGGTGTTTTTGATATAAAATCGCGTTTTCTACTCTAGATTTTTGTGCGTACTTTAATTCTAGACCAAAAACTTGCAATTCTGTAAAGCCAATTAAAAGATCCATCGAAAAACGATAATGTCGGTAAATCATACGGCTGCAGGATCCCCTTAAAAGTTGTTAATAAATAGCTCATGAAAGTTTTTAAACTTTACGTTTGTTTAAAAAAAAAATTTGTAAAATGTAATTTAGAAAATATAATTAAACAAGTAATAAAAATTTATTCTCTTTTGATTGTGAGTACACTTACAAAAGTAAGAACAACTGATATATTTTGAATATTCATAATCATTTCAATATTCTGATTGGCTTCAAATAAATATATGCTTTAAATTATATTTTATTTTAAAATATGTTAATGTTATATATTACGAGTACTCGCAACCCGTCGCGTCGCGTAAAAGAGTCACGGTCGGTCTCGCTCTACGTATACTTGACGCGAAACACTACCGTGTCTCTTGATATTTTGAAAACATTTCTCAATTTGAACCTTCTCTTATAGCGAATTCGATTGGACGCACTAGTGCGCACTGGTGCATGTTAAAGCCGTTGTTTAATCTCTAATCTTTAAAGTAAAATGCAAATATCTCGAATAAAATATGCCCAATACATATTTTACCAAATAGTACAATAAAGAATATTGAGGATTTCGTGATTTAACCCGATTATATTAAACATACACTTTACGTTGATTTGTGTACGACGGCTTTTATGTGCACCAGTGCGCACTAGTACGTCCAACCAAAATCGCTATTAATCTTTATCCCAGTGAAAACAACCTATTCAAAAGGATGTCAATATTACTAATGTATGTATAATATGTATAATTTCATTGGTTAACATCTGGTGAATTCGCTTACTTTTGTAATTTTTACTAATTAGTTTTGAAATACACAATCGACCCTCTGTATATGTGATTTCGTAGCCATTTTTCATCCCAAATGGCAGTTAATACAACTTGTACGAAAACGAAGGGTGAAGCGACGTCACAACACTTGAATAACGCTAATGTGCGAGAAAGCAATAGTAGCCCATTATTGGAATTAGGTTCTGATACGGAATTTGGTTCATCAGATGCATATAAATCTGTGCACATAAATACCGATGAAAATAATCAACCACCAAGTCCATCAATACTCGACTGTAGACCATATCGAAGGAAGAGATTAAAACAACCTCGACTTGCGTTTTATCCATTCAAGAATAATTATGCAAATGCAAGAGTAACTGAAAATAGTGCTACAACACTAGTGAACAACATTAGTAAAATTTCCGAAGATGATGTGATAGAAGTCAGTCCTACGCAATGTGTTATGTCTAAAGCGTCTAAACTTAAACAGTGGTTAAAACTCAAGAGAAAAACTGCAAAACGTATAGATTTTGGTTCATGTCCTTCGGCTAAACATAATTCTACGCAAATGGAAAATGTTAATATTCAAAATACATTACATGAAATGGATAATTTCAATTTTGATGACACAGAAAACAAGCCACCTGAAAAAAAGAAGTTGAATAAGTTTAATGTGTAAATATCACTTAATAATTGTGATAATGTATATGTGTGTATAAGTTGCTTTTATATATCTAATAAGAACATTATTTACAGATGGTCAAAAAGAAAGAACATTTCAGAGCAGTTCAACATGCGACGTAAAGCTGACAGAGCAAAGTTGAAGGGCTGGGATTGCTGGGAATGCAGAGAAGTAAAATGCAATATTAACAGTATAGATATATGAGATATGAATAAATAAAACAATATAAATAAATATAAATAAATATAAATATAAACATAAATAAATAAATATATAAATATTTTTCTTATAAAAAAGTAATTTATGATTTGATTTTCAGTATTATAACAATTTGTCATTGTCAAAAGAAGAATTACAAAAACGGAAGGATCAATGCTCGCGACATCGACGCAAATATGAGCGACCAAATACACCAGAAGGTATAATACTTTATTTTATTATCATTTTTTTATGTTATATACTAAATATAATCTTTTTAAAGGTTTTTGGGATCCGGAGTTTCCTGAGACATTATCAAGCACTTATTGACAGACAAGAAGGTGAAATGTTTCGTCATTTGAATGTTAACTCATCTGTGAAATCAGCAATTCAATTTATTTCTCGATTAACTGGCGCAATATATACAAGAATGCACAACGTTTCGGCTCTATATTCGAGCCCTTTTCAAGTGCGAACTGAAACAGGAACAGCGAAAAAGAAAAACAATATCAATCAAGACAATATTAAGTTAACGACGTTATTAAATATTGAGCAATACCTATCATCTACTGACTCGTCACATAATTAGTACAGATTCCTGAGTTCACGAGCATGTTCCCGCATGGCCCTAAAGGTCAGCTGTGGACCAATCTTGATTGTAACACCAATGATATATGAGGAGAGAAAGCAACAATCAAGAAAAACTTACGAATTTCACAATAGGATTTCGCGTATGACTAGCTTTTCGTTGCGACATGTTACATGTATGCGAGTACTTGGGAGACTGAGCGGACAAAGAAAGAAACAACGTGTCCCGAGGTAGAAATATAAACAGTTAAACTGACATGATGACACTGTCGTATATCGTGTTTAAATTCTCGGTATCTTTTTTTAAATTGATCGTGTTTTTATTTTTCTGTATAAAGAACATTTCAGCGATCTCTCTCATTTTCAAGTGAGGTTCTTTGTGTAATATTTTCGGATCCGACCACTTAAAATTGTAGTCATTCTGTATCCGGTGCTTGCTTACGACAGAGTAATTGCTGTCATGTTTTTTAATATCGCTGAAATGTTCTTTCACTCTTGTCTCGAGATGTCTCTTCGTCTGCCCAATGTAAGACGCGTCGCAATTCTCACAATCAATTTTGTAAACCACATTAGTTTCCTTGTTAGTCGCCAATCTATCCTTGCCCCTCCTGATGACAGCACTGAGTTTTTTCGGTATCTTATATACCACGTCACAGCGGACTCTCTCAAGAGTACCCCGTATGCCCGCGCTTAAGCCCTTCACATAAGGGATCACCACACATCTGCGTACATCAAACGTGCTGTCGCGTTCGAAATTAGTACTCGAGTCCCTTCTATTTTCTAATTGTCGCAATCTATTGTTAATATGCTTATTAACCAATTTAATCGGGAAGCTATTATCCACAAGGATATTTCTAATAATATTAATGTTGACGTGATGGAACCGCTCGTCTGACAACAAGATAGCATGATCCACTAAGTTATTTATACTGTTGATTTTATATTTGAGTGGATGGTTAGAAAAGTAATTGTTGTTAATATTACTCGATGATGCAAGCAGGATAGTGATGAGAGACGGTAGGTAGGTAGATAGAGCGACAAGTATAATATAACTTGTGCCTTTATTCAAAGAGCAAACGGAACGTCAGAGTCGTTCGAGAGCGTTACAGAGAGTGAGTCCGGTGAAGTGGTATGTTCCCCACTTTCCCCAAGAGCACACGCATCTTGACGTGCTGATCAGTTACAGAGCACGTGACAAATACCTAAGTCTAACGAACGTGAAATATGAATTGCTTATTACAACACTCCCACTCAATTCATATTCCATTACAGTTTTCAATTTATCATTCATATACACACACAAAAAAAATAATTTTCATAAACAAAAGAAATTACGCATTTACTTTATATCCTTCATACCGCATTGATTCATGAGATTGACCAATTTTTGTTTACACAACGCTTTTGTGAGCGAATCAGCCAATTGTTGATCTGTTGGTATATAAGTTACATTAATTTCCTGTGATCTCTGTTTATCACATGTATAATAATGTTGCGTTTCAATATGCTTTGATCGCCTTGATGCAGTAGGATTTTTGACTAAACTGATAGCAGCCTGGTTATCACAATAAACAGTAGTAGGTAATTTTTGTATACAGCCTAACTCGTTAAGCAGTCTTCTTAACCAAGTAACCTCCTTGGTTACGGAGCACAAAGCTATAAATTCAGCCTCAGTGGCAGAAAGTGCGATACTGGACTGTTTTCGCGACAACCACGCTACTGGTCCTCCATTTAACAAACACAACCATCCAGTTGTACTTTTCCTAGTGTTTACATCGCCTGCCCAATCAGAGTCACTGTATGCCACAAGGTTGTTATCTTTGAACTGACCGAAAACAATGCCATGATCAATTGTTCCTTTTAAATACCGAAAAATACGCTTTACTCCATTCCAGTGGCTTTCATCAGGCATTTCTAAAAATTGGCTCAAAACACTTACAATATAGGCTAAATCAGGTCTAGTTGCAACCATTAAAAACATAAGCGAACCAATAGCTTCTCTATATGGAAAGTTATGCTTAATACTATTATTTACATCAACTTTAAGAAACTTAATTCTAGGATCAACTGGGATAGAGAGAGACGTACAGTTTTCGTGATTGAACTTACTTAAGATTCTTTTGGTATACGCCGTTTGAAACATTTTCAAAGTTCTCAACTTTCTGTCTCTCTTTATCTGCATTCCAACAAAGAACTCAGCTTCAGAGATTTTAATCTTAAAAACTGCACTTAACTTACTAAGTAAGTCTTTCATTTTTGAGACATTGTTACTACAGATAATTCCATCATCTACATATAATATTACATACAGTCTAACGCCATCGATTATTACATAATATAGACACGCATCCGATTCAGACTGAATTAAACCGTAATCGAGGAGGAACGCATTTATCTTCTTATTCCACTGTCTCGGTGCCTGTTTGAGTCCGTAAAGACTTTTCTTCAACATGCAGACTCGATCATCAACTTCAAAGCCAAATGGTTGTTCCATAAAGATTGTCTCTTCAAGATCTCCGTAAAGAAAGGCAGTCCTTACGTCAAATTGAATCATTTCTAGATCATCAACAGCAACCATACTCAGAACTGTTCTTACTGTATTGTACTTTACAACTGGTGCAAAAATTTCTTTATAATCTATTCCTTCTTTCTGAGAGAATCCTTTTATGACCAGGCGAGCCTTGTATTTATCTATTTCACCATCCGCAGTGTATTTTCTCTTGAATATCCAACGATTCGAAATTACAGTCCGGTCTTCAGGCCTTTTAACAAGCTCCCATGTCTCGTTTTCTTCGAGTGAATTCAACTCTTCATGCATAGCCCTTATCCATTCAGCCGCATCCTCAGCTTCTACAGCTTCTTTCAGAGTCTGTGGCTCACAGGTTGTGAACAGAGCTTCAGCAATTTTCAACTCGGCATCTGACGTAGAAGGTATTCTTGGTCTAAGTGGATAAGGATCCCTTGGGATAGGAGCTCTTGGATTTCTCTTCAATGACTCTTTTAGCTCGTCATACCCGGAATCACCTTGTTTCACGTTATCGACATCGTTTTTATCAGTGCCGACAACTACCACATCATCTGAGGGAGGTCGTTCATCAAACACCACATCTCTTCTTACGTAGCATTTCCGAAGGGCTGGATCATACACTTTATAGGCTTTATTTCCATCACTATAGCCTATCAGCATCATCTTTGTAGAGTTCATCTCCCACTTACTTCTTTGGTCTTTGGGAATGTGAACGTAGCATGTACTGCCGAAAATTTTCAGGTGACTAACAGAAGGTTTTTCTCCAAACCACATTTCATATGGTGTTTTGCCATTCAGAGTATTTGTTGCAGTTCTATTTTTAACGTACACTGCAGTAGCAGTAGCCTCAGCCCATAAGTATAGCGGCAGTTTTCTTGCATGTAACATGCTTTTAGCTGATTCAACTATGGTTCTATTTTGTCTCTCAATATATCCATTTTGTTCAGGAGCGCGAGGTGTGGTCAGTTCGTGTTTTATCCCTTTAGACAGCAGAAACTTTTTGACATCTTTGTTACAAAATTCCTTACCACAATCAGTTCTAATTTTTATTAAGTTTACATTACAATTATCAGCTCTAACATCAGCATAGAATTTTTGCAAAGCTTCCAAAACATGAGATTTTTCTTTAACAAAGTAAACAAAACAATATTTAGAAAAATCATCTTTTAACAAAAGAAAATAATTTGCTCCGCCAATAGAACTCTGACTCATTTTTCCGCAGAGATCAGCATGAAACAATTCTCCCGGCTTTTTTGCTCTAACAGCCTCATTTTTCGGAAAAGAATTTCTATGCTGTTTGCCTAGAACACACCCTTCGCAAAACGGATCCTCTTTATTTAAATTAAAAACCTTCAAATCATTCACCGAACAGTTTAAAATCATTTGTCTTAGAGTTTGAAAGTTAACATGCCCTAATTTTTCATGCCACTCCATCAGTGAACTGCTAGTACTAATATTTGCTTCACTATATTTACAAGCAGGCCAGAAATTGAGTTTATACAATTTTTCATCTTCTCTAAAGCCATCTACAATAAACTTATTGCCTTTATAAAATATAACTCTTTTTCCGCCTTCTTCAAAAACCACTCTCATACCTTTTTCCGACGTACGGCCAATCGAAAGTAAATTTTTCTTTATTTCAGGCACGTACCACACATCAGAAATAGTATGTGTATTAAATGTACCATCGGAACGCTTAACTTCAACATCAATGTCACCTACACCTACAGCAGCAACAAGGTTACCATTACCAACGCGAACTTTATGCTCATGATTTTGAAACAAATTTAATTTCTTAAACCAATCTCGCCTCATACACAAATGTTCCGTTGCAGCCGAATCCGCGTACCACATGTCACGTGCATTTAATTCATTTACAGTTAAACATTCGATATTAAACAGTTCAGCATTGTCGCTTTTATCCGTGTGTACTTTTTCACTAACATGAGAGTAATTTTTGTCTTTACCCTTTTTCTCTAAATGCTTTCTTTTTTCAAAACAGTCACGCGCCCAATGACCCGGTTTCTTACAGAAATGACAACTTCCACGCTTCGCATTATTCGCAGAACTCATTCCGGACGACTTTCTATTTACATTGCTCCGTTTACCGCGCGCAGAATACACTTCTTGTTCGTTGCTCGTGTTTACATCTCGACTACGCATATTTAACAGCGACTCTTCGTTTATCAAATGATCGGTTAACTTATCTAATTTTTGATCGTTACGCGGAACCGCATACCACGCCGTGCGAACATTATCGTATTTTTCGGACAAACTAGAAATAATTTTCGCAATGACGACCGCCTCTTTTTGCTCCATATCCATGTCCTTTAGACGTTGAGCGAGCGAAACAATCTTCGCGATGTAATCCGCCATCTTTTCATCCGGATCCATCTTCGCGTTTATAAATTGATTTAACAATACCTGAACCGACTGGTCACTCTTCTCTGCATGGATAGTTTTGAGACGCCCCCACATTTCAGCAGCCGTTCTGCAGTCCGTCAGATAACGTAGTTGATCCAGCTCAAGGCCCCGCATGAGGAAGGCCTGCGCCTCCGCATCCTTCTGTTCCCATGCGGCAATGTCCGTGGTGACTGTCGGCCGCGGCGTCGATCCATCAATATACTTTCGGAGTTTGTTCTCCAGCATGTATATCTCCATTTGACGTTTCCAGAGTTGAAAATTCTGTCCATTGAAGCGGTGAATGTGATACAGCTTGGTCTCAGCCATATTTCAGCACCAGCGTCACGTTCAGCAGCTTACACAGAGTCTTCACTCGCAGTTTTCGCTTTCATTACCTCTCACCCTTTTCTGTCTCTTCTCTATAGCGTCCTGAATGCGTCGTCAGGGTCTGGGCCCATAACCTGTTGTTAATATTACTCGATGATGCAAGCAGGATAGTGATGAGAGACGGTAGGTAGGTAGATAGAGCGACAAGTATAATATAACTTGTGCCTTTATTCAAAGAGCAAACGGAACGTCAGAGTCGTTCGAGAGCGTTACAGAGAGTGAGTCCGGTGAAGTGGTATGTTCCCCACTTTCCCCAAGAGCACAGAATGCGTCGTCAGGTTATCTACCCGAAAAAGTTGGTTTTCTATACCAGTTAGTGATTAACTCATCACCGTCCCTCATCACAATAGTATCCAGAAACGGCAACGAATTATCAGTTTCAATTTCATAAGTGAAACGCAACCGTGGGTGGTAACCGTTGAACGCTTCTAATAAAGCATTTATAGCTCGCTTCGGCACTATGGTAAAAACGTCATATACATAGCGGAGGTAAACACGAACATCGAAGTCCAATAAACTTAAACAGTGAGTCTCAAGATCCTCCATGACCATATCAGCCAATATTGGAGAGAGGGGAGATCCCATGGGGCTACCATAGATCTGCTCATAGAACTGGCCATCGAAACAAAAGCTAGTGGAATGTAAAATCAATTCCATGGCATGGAGAAACTGAGACAAACTGAGCTTCGTATTTTGTGAGATGCAATGCCATCTTTTTCTCACCGACTCATACACCAACTCATTCGGGATGTTGGTGAACAGTGCTGTGACATCAAGAGACACAAGGACCTCGTCATAGCCGATCCTCACATTTGCAATCCCTTTTATAAACGACCAACCATCCTTTACATGAGATCGTGGTTTGGGGATAGAGTGATGCAAAATCTCATGTATAAAGCGCGCGACATTATAGAGGGGACTGCCTATTGCTGACACGATGACACGCATGGGAAACCCGGTTTTGTGTATCTTCGGCAAGCCGTAACACCGAGGAAGATTTCCATTCGTACAATATAACTGCTTGAAGATTTGATAATCAATGATGTCACTGTCATGCCACGACTTCACGAGTTGGTTAATCTTAGTTGTGATCTGTTTGATAGGATTCTTATCCACCTTTTTATAAGTGGAAGCGTCACTTAATACCTCCGTCATACGATTAATATAGTCAAATCTATCCATGATCACCGTTATTTGACCTTTGTCGGCCTTGGTGACAAAGACATCATCGTTATCGCGCAAAAATTTTTTACATTTCGAGAACTCATTAAGGATGTGTCGGTCAATATGACAAAAATGTTTGTTGCTATTTAAAAAGAGTTGAAGAGAATTTGCTATTGCGCTCCGTATTCCGTTAGTAGCATTCGGAGGAAACTTATGGCTGTTAATCTCGACGCTCTTAATAGTTTCTAACGTCGTGTTACAACGGTCTTTTTTACAAAAGCGGGAAACCGGTAAAGCGAAATTGTCACCCAAGCTTAAAAAATTAATTACAGAGTCCGGTATCTGTTTGTCAGTGGTGTTGACTAACCATCTGTGAAACTGTTGTACTGTTTATTTGTTGGCTTCAAAGAAATGCATGCTTCAAATTATACTTTATTTTTTAATATATGTTGATATGTTATATAATTATTTTTGTGGAAAACATCTCTTTGAATAATCTCTTACTCTATTATATTTCTCATTTCTGGCGTGTTCTGGGAAAAATGTACATTTGTTTGGAAAAATCAGTCTACTTAAAAATTTTAATATCTAAATATGAAATATTAAAACAACCAATGGGTTGGACTGTTACTGTAGAATATTACATCGCGACATTTTTACACACTTAATATAATTTTGTTTTATAATATTAATAATTGTAAACAATTATTTCAGACTAACAAATGAACGATTGGGTTCAATAGAGCGAAAAATTGATTCCAATGTCGTTAATGCAATTCCCGCGAAACCGCAAGTCCTTCCATTTTCGACAATAGAAGCAATACAAATGTTTACGAAAGACAACGCTGCCAACGATGAAACTGTAAGAATTGTTTGAATTAATTTATATTTGACGTACATGTTTAATTTAAAAAATTGCCTTATTAACGTATATTCCAGTCATGTATTATGTAATAATTTGTATTTATATAGGTACGCTACTTCAAATTCTTGTGTGAACTGCATAACATTAAAAAATAACGTGCATCAATGCATGAAGGAGGCCATAACGACGCAAGTAGCCGAACGATTAACGTGGTGGGGAGTTGATGCTAATAAAGTCGCATTCTATAATACAGTTTTATGTCAAGCGATTTACCGTAAGAATATTGTTACTCTGCTGTCATTACAATATTAATTGATTATGATACTAAATAATGTATTATTTTACAGAAGCCGTAGCGTCGAATCAGTACCACCCCAAACCAACCAGGGAAGAATTCCAAAGAGCGGTTGTCGGATCCTTGAAAATAGCGAAACAACAATTCCGGAATGCAAGGGGTAGGCACCCAGGTATACAAGGGAACCGAAGAAACTTAGAGGATGCTGCAGATGCATTATACAATGAAGATGTTGGCAACCACGAGGATGACATAAATCAACCAGAAAATGAAAACAATAACAACATTGAACACTCGGAACTGAATGATAGCGATGACAGCAGCGAGCAATCAAATTTTGACGATTAATAAACATGTCTTTTTAGTGAGTTTCAAATATACACGTAATATAAGTAGATTATAGATTTCCGTTACGTTATAGATGATTTAAATGTATTTGAACGCATATACCTTTCAGCATACAAGAAAAATTGAACTTCTACACTGTCGCAATCTTGCCTTCCACAAAGTCGAAAACGACTTGGAGCACTGTTCCGGGAGTAGCACAGATGTTCCTAGCACGGTAGGAAAATGCGTCAAGGTTTATAAGCCCGACGTAGATCCATTGACGAAGTTCGCAATAAGCTTGTACATGCGCAATGCAATTTAGTGCCAACTCCGCCGCACTCTACGGATTCCATAGATTTACTAGACGAGCCGTCCGCTAATGATGTACCAGTTACTCTGTTGACTTTCTTAGATATGGAAAGCGCCGAATATATCTTAAGCTTTTTCTATTGTGTAATATCGTATCTTTTTTTTATTATATAAGATAAGCTATTTCGGAACATTTTTTATCTCAAGGTTTTCATAAATATTTTTTTATAACAGTCTATGGTCTGTCATTAATAAGTTCAATTTTTGTTCTTTTTTGTATTGTGATACTTATAAGTAACGTTTATGATATCACAAATTTAAACATTTTTTAAGTATTTATTTTTGTTAATATACATGACATTACTGTAAATGTATTTAGTTTTCTGTTTTTTATTATTTGACATATTTCGATGCAACGTAATGACAAAAGTTTAAACAAATAAATATAAAATATATAAATATTTTTCTTATAATTAAGTAATTTTTTATAAGAATTTAATTAATCCTTTCTCGTAATATATAAGTAGATTATAGATTTCCGTTAAGATATAGATGATTCAAATGTATTTGAACTTTGAACACATATACTTTTTAGCATACAAGAAACATTGATGAATATAACATATTGCTTTTTCTATTGTGTAATAATATTGTATCTTTTTTTTATTATATAAGATAAGCTATTCAAAACAATTTTTAAATTATAAAATTAGTTAACTATGTACGACTTATCATTATACATTACTACTGTGATATTCTCGATAACTTGTACAGCAAACTTGTATAGCAACTTGTCTCTCATTTCGCGATGCAATTTGCAAATGTGTGTGTGTGTGTGTGTGTGTGTGTGTGTGTGTGTGTGTGTGTGTGTGTGTGTGTGTGATAGTTTATACACAATGGTACGTAATATATCTTTGTACCTCGAAAAAACCCAAAAGTGGGTAGGTAGTATCTTTATTTTCACAAAATTATATTACCTAACTTGACTCAAGTGACATGTATTTCAATAAAAGGGATGTGAAATCTTTATTTTCTTCTTCACAAAATTATATTACCTAACTTAACTCAAGTGACATGTATTTCAAAAAAAGATGTGAAATCTTTAAATTAAATTGCGCCAATTGTAAAAAAAATATGTATATTGCTTTGAAAGATAATTGTTATGCAACTATACTTTAAAGAAATAAAACCCAAGTGGTATCTTCGTATTTCTATTCAAGGGTCTTCCTATTCTAAACCAAGTGATAATAGCTTCTTAATTCTCTTTAACAAATTTTTAATATTACAAAGAATCATTTTAATTACAAAGAATTAAAGAAGTAACGGACAAAATAAAAATATTTAAAACAAAATAAATAAATTTTTTTGTAAAAAAACTTGGCGCTGCTAGACTTTGAAATTTAAACATTAAAATTTAAACATTAGTACTGAGATTTTTGATTAAATGAAAAACAATAAACATAATTTAGAGAAGAATGCGACAGGAGTAAAAATGCAGCGCCAAGTTTTTTTACAAAAAAATTTATTTATTTTGTTTTAAATATTTTTATTTTGTCCGTTACTTCTTTAATTCTTTGTAATTAAAATGATTCTTTGTAATATTAAAAATTTGTTAAAGAGAATTAAGAAGCTATTATCACTTGGTTTAGAATAGGAAGACCCTTGAATAGAAATACGAAGATACCACTTGGGTTTTATTTCTTTAAAGTATAGTTGCATAACAATTATCTTTCAAAGCAATATACATATTTTTTTACAATTGGCGCAATTTAATTTAAAGATTTCACATCTTTTTTTGAAATACATGTCACTTGAGTTAAGTTAGGTAATATAATTTTGTGAAGAAGAAAATAAAGATTTCACATCCCTTTTATTGAAATACATGTCACTTGAGTTAAGTTAGGTAATATAATTTTGTGAAAATAAAGATACTACCTACCCACTTTTGGGTTTTTTCGAGGTACAAAGATATATTACGTACCATTTGGGTTTTATTAAAATATTTTTAAATTTAAAATTAATGATACTACCATTTGGTTTTTTTTCGAGGTAACAACTACGCGTGTACTTGGCGCCTTTTTTTTACCTTTTTGAAAAAGGTAATTTTGTACTGATATCATGCATTTTGTAGTGTTACGCATCTTAGAAACAGTATATCTTTATCTTACAAACAGTATGTACAGATTGTAAAGCTCTATGAGCCGTATATATTTTGCGATAAAAGACATCCCTCGTTGGATATTTTAATATTTTTATTTTGTACTGTTACCTCTGTAATTCTTTGTGACCACTAAAAAATACACATGTAAACTTTGTATTTAAATACCTTGTATTCCCTTGTAAAATTTAAATAAAATTTTTTAATCTTATAAAATTGTTATCATAAATTCTTTTCTAATTGACACAATGTAAAGATTTTTCAAAGTAGGTAGTGCAACAATTATTTTTTGAGGCAATATATATGTTTTCTCTGTAATTGGCGCTGTAATTTAAAGAAATATCATTTCTTTTTTGTAATTGTAATAGATCACTTGAAGCGCGACTCTTTTTTTTGATAAGGTAACATAATTTTGTGATGTGTATCACTTGGGTTATAATTTTTTGGAAATAAAGATACTACTGCTTAGATTTTTTCGAGATTTTTCGAGATATAAAGATTATGTCTACCACTTGTTACTTATATTTTTTCGAGGTATAATACTATCACTTTCTCTTTTTTCGAGGTAACAACATATACACTACTATGCGTGTACTTGGCGCCTTTTTTTACCTTTTTTTTTTAAAAAGTAGTTTTGTACGGATATCACGCCTTTTTGTAGTATTACGCATTTTATAAACAGTATGTACAGGGTAAAACTATTTGGAGGTATAATACTACCACTTTGTTTTTTTCGAGGTAACAACATAACGGGGTAACAACATAATACATATACACTACTATGCGTGTACTTGGCGCCTTTTTTACCTTTTTTTAAAAAGATATTTTTGTACGGATATCACGCCTTTTTGTAGTGTGTTACGCGTCTTAATCTTATAAACAATATATCTTATAATCTTATAAACAGTATATACAAGGTATGAAGCTGAAAGTGTTACGGACTATTATTTCTAAAGAAAACAACAATTTAATATTTTGCTTAGTTTTTTAAAAATAATAATCTGTAACCCTTTTAGTTGTACACCTTGTATATATTTTTCAATTTCAACATAAAACGTAATCGCAATATAGCATGATTAATGTTAATAAGTCGTTAACTGTAAAATTTTTTATTTATTTTTATTCGCGTGTCTTACTGAGTGTTGTTCGCAATTGTATATGTACCGATATTTACAGGTATCGATGTTTTTGATAATTACAGATGGACACCTGTAACACGTGTCTCAAACTTACCTGATTTGTTTATTCTTTTATTTCCTTCAACTAATCGCAAATTAATTCTATTTGATAAAAGCAATTCTGTCAAATTTCTCATACATAACGCATCGTTTATAATTTTCTATTAATTATAAATATTAAATAATACAATATATATATTCGTACTCACATCCTTGAAAATTATTTCGGGAATTCAAGCGAATGTTACAACTAGATAAAATTATCTTTCATATTTTGACAGTTGAGTAGGAACATATTTGAGTTGGCGAAAAATGATTCTCTGAAACCGCACGTGTGTGTAAATAATTCAGTAGAAAATATATAATCTTCATTTCAAAATACATTTGCACACTACGTACCAAAAATATATAATATGATAACGTAGTTTTTGCTATTCAATTGATTGAATTTTAGAAAAGAAAAAGATTTAAAAGTATATAATTATGTGAGTCTATAAAGAGACATAAACTACGTTTACATGGCACTGTTGATCGGGTTTTATAACATCGGTAGTTCTTAGGCCAGTCAATCACAACTATTCCATTCTTCTGAAGAATGATTACGATTGGTCTTCCTGACAACTACCGATGTTATAAAACCCGATTAACGGTGTCATGTAAACGTAGTGCAAATTGAATCATATATATTTAATTGCCTGCTCATTAAATATAAAGTGCAAACACATAAAAATTGTATATTTTTCTATATACTTAAATGCAATAGGAAGAAATAATTAAACAAGTATCCTTGCATAGGAATATTATGCATAATTTTTACAAAACATATTTAAGATTCGCGCAATTAAAATATATAATAAAATTAATAACGATTCTATAAATCTTAGGTATATGTTAATAATACGACATGATCTTTTTAATCATGAAACTTATAAACTAACGGAAAAAGATTCGTATCCTAAATGCTAATAATTTTTCTAATGTAACAATAATAATACTGAAAATATATGGATAGAAATATATATAATAAATAATAACATAATTAATGATATACAAGAGCTTTTGTCGCGCATATCGATTTTCAACAATGGATAGATATTGTAACAAATACGTTTTACATTCATTCAAAAACAAATTATGTGTACACATAATAAAAATTGTATGAATTAAAATTATGTGTATACACATAATAAAAATGCGGAATTATTTTTATGTCAGACATAATTTTAATGCATCCTATTTTTATTATGTCAAGACATAATTTTAATTCATCCAATTTTTATTATGTCTAGACATAATTTTAATTTGTCCAGTTTTTATTATGTTTAGACATAATTTTAATTCAACGAATTTTTATTATGTCATGACATAATTTTAGTTCTGCCGCTAGAAAATTTTTAAGTCGATTCTTATAAATTAAGTTTGAATTCGATGTCTAGGTATCCCAGGTTGCCGATAACGGGTTACAAATAGTGCGCTCCATAGTTTTTGGTGTCCAGGTGTAATAATACGTTGAATTCGATGTCTAGGTGTCCCACGTTGCCGATGACGAGATCCACATAGTGCGCTTCGTAGTTTTCAGTGTCTACGTGTATTAATACCTCAAATTTAATATCTACGTGTCCTACATTCGGATTTAAAGTTATTAATACACCTAGTCACCAAAAACTACGAAGCGCACTATGTGGACTTCGTCATCGGCAACCTGGAACACGTAGACATCAAATTCAAGGTATTATTACACCTAGACACCAAAAACTACGGAGCGCGTTATCTGGACCTCGTCATCAGCAACCTGGGACACCTAGACATCAATTTCAAGGTATTAATATACGTAGACACCGAAAACTACGGAGCGCACTATGTGGACCTCGTCATCGGCAATCTGGAACACGTAGACATCGAATTCAACGTATTATTACACCTGGACACCGAAAATTACGAAGCGCACTATGTGGACTTCGTCATCAGCAACCTGGGACACGTGGACATCGAATTCAAGGTATTAATACACGTAGACACCGAAAACTACGGAGCGCACTATGTGGACCTCGTCATCAGCAACCTGGGACACCTAGAAATCGAATTCAATGTATTAATACACGTAGACACCGAAAACTACGGAGCTCACTATCTAGACATCGTCGTCGACAACCTGAGACACCTAGACATTGCATTCAACGTATTATTACACCTGGACACCGAAAACTACGGAGCTCACTATCTAGACATCGTCATCGGCAACCTGGGACACCTAGACATTGCATTCAACGTACGATTACACCTGGTCACCGAAAACTATAAAGCGCACTATCTGGATCCCGTCATCGGCAACCTGGGACACGTGGACGTCGAATTCAAAGTATTAATACACGTAGACACCGAAAACCACGGAGCGCACTATGTGGACCTCGTCATCGGCAACCTGGACCACCTAGACATCGAATTCAACGTATTATTACACCTGGACACCGAAAACTATGAAGCGCACTATCTGAATCCCGTCATCGGCAACCTGGGACACGTGGACATCGAATTCAAGGTATTAATACACGTAGACACCAAAAACTACGGAGCGCACTATGTGGACCTCGTCATCGGCAACCTGGAACACGTAGACATCGAATTCAACGTATTATTACACCTGGACACCGAAAATTACGAAGCGCACTATGTGGACCTCGTCATCAGCAACCTGGGACACCTAGAAATCGAATTCAATGTATTAATACACGTAGACACCGAAAACTACGGAGCTCATTATCTAGACATCGTCATCGGCAACCTGGAACACCTAGACATCGCATTCAACGTATTATTACACTTGGACACCGAAAACTACGGAGCTCACTATCTAGACATCGTCATCGGCAACCTGGGACACCTAGACATCGCATTCAACGTATTATTACACCTGGACACCGAAAACTACGGAGCTCACTATCTAGACATCGTCATCAGCAATTTGGGACACCTAGACATCGCATTCAACGTACGATTACACCTGGACACCGAAAACTATGAAGCGCACTATCTGGATCCCGTCATCGGCAACCTGGGACACGTGGACATCGAATTCAAGGTATTAATACACGTAGACACCGAAAACTACGGAGCGCACTATGTGGACCTCGTCATCGGCAATCTGGAACACGTAGACATCGAATTCAACGTATTATTACACCTGGACACCGAAAACTATGAAGCGCACTATCTGTATCTCGTCATCGGCAACCTAGGATACTTAAACATCGAATTCAAGCTTGATTCATAAGAATCAATATATATTATATATATACTTAAATTTAGCTAAATAGAAATCTTCCTTCTGACCGATAAGTATATCGACCTTTAATAATTTATCTACTAGATCGTTCGAAATACGCGCGCGATATCGAAACTGGCGATACCTGCGCCGCCAGTGTCGAAAAAGTGAAAGCGACATTTCTCTGTTATCTGTTTGTTACACGTATGTTATAATGATGAGTAGACGACGTATCTTAATAAAAAATTTTCACATTTGGACTTTGCGTCGCAATATCTCCGTTCGTAGGGCACGTAGCGGAAAATTATATAGGAGATACCCCCCTTATTTTTACCCCAACTATCGATCAAGCCTACTTAGAACTTGATCCGTTCACTCGTTATCGAGATCTCAACATCTCGGGTACTCGCAACCCGTCGCGTCGCGTAAAAGAGACACGGTCGGTCTCGCTCCGCGTATACTTGGCGCGAGACACTACCGTGTCTCTTGATACATTAAGTTACTTTCTCTATTTTATTTGTTATAATTCATAACTTTATTTCCATTTTGCTTTCTATAATAAGATCCAAAAAGTATAGTGTTGTCTCTCTTTTATGTAAAACTACTCTTGTAAATATATAAAGAAAGATTAAACATATGTTGAAACATATGTTATTTTGTAACATTTCAACATACAAATTTATTTTAAGTATGCAAGATTTATCTTGCCTTCTTTTTTGCTTTCTTTATATATTCTATATACATATAATTTTTTTATTTTCTCAGAATAAAATATATTACTCCAAATTATGAAATGCACCTAATATAATGTTTACCGTGAAATTATATAGTTTAATTTTGAATTATACAATAAGTATTATATGAGACCATTGTTTTTCGATTGCCGATAAATCTAATCTTTTATAATTATACATTATTTATTATTGAAATATTTTAATATAAATATAATTTAAAATATGGCCTAGTTTACACCAAACCGTTTGATACGCGTACCAAGTACTGTATCCGTATCAAATTCGTATCAAATTTCGGTTTACACCGGGATAACCCGAGATTTGATACGGATATAGTACTTGGTACGCGTATCAAACGGTCCGGTGTAAACTAGGCCTATGTTAGAATAAAAATTTAACTATTTTTTTTCTTTTAACGGCAACGGTTTCCTTAAAAATTCTGCCAGGTTTTTGACAACTTATTGAATTAAGAAACTGTTTCTGTCATGTTGCCCTGTGGTTTCCAACAACCCATTATACCTTTTGTTCATAAGAAGGCAACTGTTGCTCATAACCATTGGGGGGCAATAACTATCGGCAATCCAATAAGCAAAATCGGAAGCCGCTTTCCTCAATATTGAAGGCAATTTAAGCAAAGCAGTTTTAAGCAAAATGACAGCAACCTGCAGGAAACTTGGCTATCTGGGTTTATACATTCAATACATATTTGTTATTCACTAATAGCCTAAAGTCTTAACTAAGGCTTAAATAAAACCAATCAATCAATCAATCAATCTCTATATAATCTGTTGCGCCGGACTCGGGTCGAGGCCAAGCGGCAATCTTACAAGCATGTATGGTGCAGGGACGGCCAGATTTTTGTCCGTAAGGACCGGGGTCATTCTCCCGTTTTGATTGCCGCCGAGGCCGATCTTGCGGGGCTTCAGTGACTCGTGACCGACGGGGGCTGTGTTCCTTCTGCTTCGCATGATTGTCTCGCAATTGCTCACTTCAATGCTAGCTCCCTTCCTGCTCATCTTGAGTCAATTCAAGCCTTCTTATCGTTCAATTTTTTTCACATTATCTCGATTTCTGAGACCTGGCTTCACTCACATATTTCCGATGATCTAGTGCGTATTGGCTATTATTTGTTGCGTGTAGACAGGGAGGGCAGGGAGGGGGGCGGTGTTGCTTGTTACGTGCATGAATCGTTGCGGGCCTGCGTTCTGGCGTCGTCGCCTTCCGCTTTCTCGAATGCACCCGAATATCTTATTCTCGACATCCGTTACGGCACGCGCGAGCCACTTTTATTTACCACCATGTACCGCAGACCAAAAGGCAAAAATTTCAGTAATTACATTGACGTGCTCACTACATTTATGCACAGTTATAAGAACATCATTATTACGGGTGACTTGAATTGTAATCTCCTTGCATCATTATATGAATATAATCACCTTAGAGGCATTGTCTCACAGTTGTCGCTTAATATCGTTGAATCGCGTTCGACTTTTCATACCAGCTCCTCAGACTCTTGGTTAGACGTTTTCATAGTCGACAACTTGGATGAAGTCTTATCTTTTCGAAAGTCTAACGCTCCTTTCATCAATGGTCACGATCTCATCGAGTTATCCTATTCACTCAAGGTCCCGTCCTTCACGAGTCGCACCTTAGTTCGTCGCTGCTATAGGCTATTGTCTATAGGTTTTTAAAAGGAACTAATTCTTTAATGGTATTTTATTGATTCATACGATCATTCGACACTAAAATAAGTTAAAAAACGAAAATGCTATTAAATTAAAGGGTGCACTTCTGAGATATTACCAAAAAATATTATTTTTTATTGTTTTTGAAATATCTCGAAAACGACGCAAAATACGAAAAAAGTACAAGACAACTTTTTTGTAGGAAATAAAATTTTGCATCGAATACGTATATAAAAAATGTTTTTCCAATATCGGAAACCCAAGAAATAAAATTAAAACAAAATTAAAAAATAGCGAAAATTTGAGAAAAAAGATTTTTTTTACATTTTTGCGTCCAACTTTTTTTCTAGCAGTCTAAGCGATTTTTTTGTTCTTAGATAAAAGAAAGTAAACATTCTAACGAAAAAAATGCGGGGTTGAAAATATTTTTACGACCAATAGTGACCGAGATATTGTTCACGCAAATTGAATGGTTTTAGTCGGTTTTTCAGTGTTTTGCTTTTATTTTAATTTAATGTTATCTAAACTGGTTTTTTTTACAATTATGAACGAAAACATATATATTTCTCATGAAAAGTCTTTTTCAGGCACAACAACTAAACAATTTTCAATTTCCATATCGATTTCTTTGTCCACATCATCGTGAACATCATCATAAATTTCAAAAGTTTTAGTGTTATGCCGTATGCGTCGTCTACAATAGCCGTAAGAGTATGCAGTAAGACGTGAACAGTCAGCTATTGATCAACTACAGTTGATTATTTTCTTGGATTATAAAAATTTTATTAGTTAATGGCTTACTGGTTATGCCTTACTGCATACTCTTACGGCTATTGTAGATGACGCATATATATTTTCATTGATAATTGTAAAAAAACCAGTTTAAATAACAGTAAATTAAAATAAAAGTAAAACTCTGAAAAACTGACTAAAACTATTCAACTTGCGTGAACGATATCTCGGTCACTATTGGTCGTAAAAATGTTTTCAACCCCGCATTTTTTTTGTTAGAATGTTTACTTTCTTTTATCTGAGAACAAAAAAATCGCTTAGACTGCTAGACAAAAAGTTGGACGCAAAAATGTAAAAAAAATTTTTTTTCTCAAATTTTTGCTATTTTTTAATTTTGTTTTAATTTTATTTCTTGGGTTTCCGATATTAGAAAAACATTTTTTATATACGTATTCGATGCAAAATTTCATTTCCTACAAAAAAGTTGTCTTGTACTTTTTTCGTATTTTGCGTCGTTTTCGAGATATTTCAAAAACAATGAAAAATGATATTTTTTGGTAATATCTCAGAAGTGCACCCCTTAATTTAATAGCATTTTCGTTTTTTAACTTATTTTAGTGTCGAATGATCGTATGAATCAATAAAATTCCATTAAAGAATTAGTTCCAAATGAGCGTCGTTTTTTAGCTCCAAGCAATAGCCTACTACAAGAGATTTGACAGGGAAGCGTTCGTTCTGACTCTTACTTCTAAGCTTTCTACATCTTTCCCGTCCGATTTTGGTCCGACAAGCTCGAGCGAGTCCGACATTGATAACATCCTGAGCACTATTACTAACGATTTTACTGCTAGTCTTGATCTACATGCTCCTGTTCATTCTTTTCGTGTGACTCGTCCGTCAGCGCCTTGGCTTACCGATGAACTCTCAAGCCGAATTCGGCATCGCAACTGTCTCTTTAATGCTGCGCGCAGATCTAGCAACATTCTTGACTTTCACATTTACAGGCTTTACAGGAATCGTCTCACGCTCGATTTAAGAGGAGCCAGAAAGAGATTCTATATGAACAGATTGAGCTCAGCTTCTGATCCGTCCAAGATTTGGCGTGAACTTGCCAACCTTGGTTTAGTTGAATCGCCTCTTTTCTCACCTCTTGTCTTTTTTTCACGTGACCTCTTGAATGCGCATTATTCCTCTGTCTCAAATTGTTATCCTTTCTGTTCGCAATCTCAATTCTCCAATATCATTTTATCCACTATGCCTGATGAACCACATTTTAGTTTCACGGAAATATCCTACGATAACCTTCGCTCCTTAATGGCTTCTTCACCTTCTGTTTCCTTTGTCTCAGGTTACGATCAATTACCTCTCTTTGCTATTGCCTTATCCTTTTCTCATATTGGTAACCTGTTGACCTCTTTTTTCAACTGCTGTCTCAATCTGGGCTATTTCCCATCTCTCTGGAAATGTGCTATAGTGCGTCCTCTTTCTAAAATTAGATCACCTACCTCTCCCTCTGAAACGAGACCTATTGCCAACTTGTGCGAACTTTCTAAGCTGTTTGAAAAAATCCTTCACCGCCAAATTGTTGACTTTATCAATTTGCACCGTATTCTCGACGACCGTCAATCTGGTTATCGCAAGGGTTACTCTACCCAGTCTGCCCTTTTTAGACTATTCCACGATATTATGAGTGGCGTTGACGTTGGTGAGGTATTGATCCTTGTCCTCTTTGACTTCAGTAAGGCTTTTGACACTGTCTCTCATCTTTTGCTTCTATCTAAACTGAGGAAACTCGGGTTTTCTGATCTCGCCCTTAAATTAATCTTTTCATATCTCACTGGTCGCTCTCAGGCGGTCGTTGATCTGGCTGGTGGATTCTCCGATTGTCTATCCATCACCTCTGGTGTGCCTCAGGGATCAGTATTGGGACCGCTCCTCTTTTCCCTTTTCATTAATAACATCGGTGCGTCTCTTAGATTTACCCAACGCTTGATTTTCGCTGACGACACTCAGATTTACCGTAAGTGTCTCTTTGGTCAGTTAAACGCTGCTTTGCAGTTGGTGGCCCATAATGTCGGAGTCATCTCTGAATATGCAACCACAAATGGATTGTCTCTCAATCTCAAGAAAAGTATTAATATTCGGTAGCAAGCGTTACGTGGACCGAATAGATCTTCACGATTTACCTCTCATCTCTGTTAGTGGTACCTCTATTCCGTTTGTCTCTCAGGCTCGGAATCTAGGTGTCATTATAAGCTCCGATCTATCTTGGAATAGCCACGTCGCTCATATTTCTAAGCGAGTACACTTCACGTTGCACAAGCTTAAGTTCCATAAAAACTCCTTATCGTTGCAATTGCGTGTAAAACTCGTGTCTGCATTGATTTGGCTTCTGCTAGACTATTGCTCTCTTGTTTACAACAATGTTACTGATGAGCTTAACACAAAACTGCAGAGGCTTATCAATTGTACGATTCGGTTTATCTTTGATTTGCGTCGAGACGAACACATCACTCCTTACCGCCACCAATTGCTGTCTGTTAGGAATCGACGTCTCTATTTCCTTGGCATTGAAATGTTTAAGATATATCATGGTATGTCTCCTAGCTACCTCTCGGAGATCTTTGTCAGAGCTGATCTCTCGATTAGACGATCGTCTCGACTGGTTCTGCCTAGTACTTTCCAAATTTCCATTCACAGAACTGAGACTTACCACCAGTCCTTTCACCTAGCTGGTATTTACTTATGGAATTCGCT
This sequence comes from Temnothorax ravouxi, assembly GCA_030770255.1. Taxonomy (NCBI): domain Eukaryota; kingdom Metazoa; phylum Arthropoda; class Insecta; order Hymenoptera; family Formicidae; genus Temnothorax; species Temnothorax ravouxi. The sequence goes on from JASTWP010004269.1 coordinate 815,666, forward strand.
TCCTTCCGAGGTGGTGTCGTCTTCGTCTCTAAATGAATTTAAGCATAAGCTCAATGGCTATTTATTTACACTTGAGCTTGGTTCGGTTGAGGTTCTACCTTGGAGCTATCTAACGTCTATGTACGATGTAGCGTTAGTACGAGATAGGTGCAAGTACATTTAGTCTTAGCTTGCCTAGTCACTGTACTTAAATTGTTGCTACTCCAACGTCTTAACTAGTTTTAAGTATCAATGTTATTTTTCTGCGATTGTTGTTGGAGTTATTAATACTGTCAACGAAATTTAGTTCTGAAGCATTTGCTGAGGTGGAAATAATTAGTAATTAATATTATTACTGCAATATAGTCATTATCATCTTCATTGTTTCCGCTTTTGCTCACTGCTTTATTCTAATTGTCTCATCTGTTTTCTAGTTCTTACTTATTCCAATTTTTTGTTTTTATTTTACTCTTGTTTACTTCATGTATATCCTTGTATTTTTCATCATTTGCCTAAAGTCATGACTATGGCATAATAAACAAACTCAAACTCAAACTCATAAATTCTCTCTCTCTGTCTCTCTCTCTCAACATTCAGCGCTTAAAAGGAATCTTAATTCTCAACGCAAAATATCAACAATTGATATTAATATGACTTTTTTAGGAGCCAAAGCACAAATATAAATATAAGAATAAAAACAGTGTGCGTCTATGCGATTTGACAAAAAAGCAGCCCAACGTTCACGTTGTTACTCATGTGGAGAAATATTAGGGAGGGATCCGAGCGCTTTATAAATAACAATAACTACGCATGAATGTCGTTCATGTATATATAGACGTTGTTATGCACTTCTTTCAATGCCTCACCACGCACCTAACAAAACGTGAACGTTGGGCTATTCCATCTTGTTGACGCATCCTGATTCACGTATCTGTGTTAAATAATTTCTCATTAATTATTAAGAAAATTACAAAATGATAAAAGGCTTTTCGATCCAGTTCTGCCCGCTCTGTCCACGAATAATGCATGTTACATGATACTAAAATATTTATTAAATTAAAATATGTGTAAATGTACCTCTCTTTCTTTGTTCCTTCTCTCTCTCTCTCTCTCTCTCTCTCTCTCTCTCTCTCTCTCTCTCTCTCTCTCTCTCTCTCTCTCTCTCTCTCTTTCTCTCTTTCCTTTCTTTCTTTCCTTTTCTCTTATTTGTCTTTCATAATGTTAAGGAAAAAGTATGTAATCTGTAATCGAAACCAAATATATATATACATACATGCATACTTAAAATACATTTACATATATTTTATTTTCAAATATATACATATATTTTAGTATCATGTAATATGCACTGTTCGTGAGCAGAGCGGGCTAAACCGGATCGAAAAGTCCTTTAAATATATACGTGCATACATGTATACTTACATAATATGCATACATGTATACATATAAATATAATATGTTAGAATATTTTCCGGATCAAAAAGTCCTTTAAATATATACGTGCATACATGCATACTTACATAATGCATACATGTATACATATAAATATAATATGTTAGAATATTTTTGAAATATATACCTCTTTTTGTATATATACCTCTTTTTGATTCTCTTTTTCTGTATTCCTGTTTTCTCTTTCTCTTTATTTCGCACTGTCAAACGCGAAACAAACTTAACGTTTTTTGACACGCATTGACAAGTCGTTGAGATAACTAACCAACATCATTTAATATCAATTTCACTCTTATGATATTTCGAGATTTTATCTGCATATAAGCGAAATAACCAATCAGCGTCAAGGAATTTGAGCGTGTGAATGCAGTATTTATAAATCAATTCTCGATCATGAGGAGGTTGAGGTGCAAATTCATTCTGCACATTATTATTATTTAAACCAATTTTTACCGAGATAAAAGAGAACAATAAAAGGAAGAAAAAGAATATGGGTAACGCAAAAAGTAAGAAGCAGCACGAAGAAAACGAGAAGAAGGATAATGTGGAAAGAAAGAAAGAGGAAAAAGAAAAGATAGAAAAGAAATATTTAGAAAAGGATGAGCCGGATGAAGAAAAAAAACGAGGAGGTAAAAGAAGATAAAAGGAAAAAAAGAGGTGGCAAGCAGTTGAAAGAGAGAAATAATTAGTATGTAATAATTTTGTGATTATACAATTACAGTTATAAATAAACTATTTTAGATATTAATTTATTGCTTTATTTTACATTTAGTTATTATTCTTCTCGAGCGCGTGGGATCAGGCACAGAGGAAATTGGCGAGACAGAGAATGGGTTGAAGGAAGAGAATGGAGAGAAGAAAGCTTAAGAAAAGGGGAATATAGAGGAATAGGAAGAGGATGGACAAGCGAATGGAGAGAAAGAAAAAGAGGATGAACAGGCGAATGGAGACAAAGCAAACAAAGAGGAGAAAATATGAGGCGCACAGGAGCGCCAGTTTTTATTTTTAATTATTAATCAAATGCAATTATATACATAAAATTAAAAAAAAACTGGTTTTTTGTTGGCTGTTTGCAATCCTTTTTGTTGACTGTTTGCAATCCTCGAATCCTTCATTTCCATATTTTTGCATCCTTAAACACTGGAGACTATTGGTAGTCTGAGACACCAATACATATATTGTATTATATACTGTATGACTTATACCACTATGGCTTTAACCCCTCATATATGCATTCATATATGGATACACATATAAGATTCATATGCTGGAAGTATATATAACCCTATATGATTATATGTATATGATCATATATAAACTCCAAAATAGGCATAATATTGAGTATAAGGTACAATATTGAGTATAAGTGGGTTTACGATTGTTGCAAATATGCTTCTCCATTACATTTGTCTTTTAAAAACTTTAAATAGTAATTGCAATATGATGTATTTTGCACTTTATTAACAATTCCGCAGGGTCTCTCATATTAGGAGCACACTTTTGCGATTTTGCCGAAAGCTCATTTTTCACATTTTTCTAATTTTCAGCAAAATTAATATTTAAATTAAATTTTACATTTCAGCATCTTAAAACTTATTAAATTCCCTTCAAAACAACCTACTATATTTTTCAATTCTGTCCATTGACAAGGAGTCGGGTTGATTTAAAGACGGTAGTTTAACTTTTACACATATTAGGTGCTTAAGTTTTAAACTTTTTTGCTTAACAATGATCACATTTCGTAAAATTCGTAATTTATTGCATATCCCCGCAGGGTTCGCAATCTACCACCAATATTACCCTTCTCCTCTCACTTTAACCCTTTGGACCAACGGCTTAACGTCTCTTTCCGAAAGACGGAACCCAGTTTTCTCCGCACAAGAGCCTATCTTGCACGGAGGGACGCGGTTTTTTCGGAAAAAAACTTTTCCATGATTCATGGCTCTAGTGGACTCGAACCTGGTTCCTCAGATTACGAGTCTGGCGCTCTACCACTAGACCACACCGCCGCCCTAACAATGATCACATATTGGATCAATTTTCCAAATTATTACTTTCAGATGAATTCCGCACCGCGCGTCTTCCGTCGTCCACGATTGTGCGGCGCGAGCGGCAAACGCGAGCTCGCGCTGCGAGAGGGTTCGACTCGCGCCCGCTACGCGGCGCATCGTCGGTATATTTTCGCATTATTAAGATTCAACATCGACCTCTATATCTAGGGCAGCTCGGCATCTCCGATATTTCACTTACCGATCAGCGACATCATCCTTTGGTTTACCCTGGCGTTTTTTAGGGAATTTTGAGATTGCTTGCTCGTTCATTGCAAAAAACCCATTTTTTTCCTGTTATGGTTTTTTTTTAATGGCTGCCATTTTGTTTTCTGGAGTTTTTTAAAAATCGAAAAACGAAGGCCCCCCAAATTTAGTCTAGTTTAATAAATTTTTTGGGTTTTTTGTTTCAGATCAGCTGGCAAGACTGTGGAGCGCCCCGCGCGCATAAAAACTCACGTCGTTTGTGGCTTCATAGCGTGGAAGCGAGAGCCGATTTTCTAACATTAAAAAATCAAAATTTCTTATGTAACAGTACAAGAATAAAACCCCTTAAAAGTTTTTTCAAATTCATTTATTTTATATAAAAAAAATTCCTGAAATTCATGCATTTTTTGGGCCTCTGAACCAGAACCTCCCCTTAATTAGAGGAAAGTCTCCTATTATGAGACAGGATCCTAATAAAAAATATGTTAAGCTAAAAGGCCCTATATAGGCCCCATCTGTTGATCCCACCATGAAAAAACCCCGCCATCTCATATTAGGTTGCCTATCTCATAATAGGGGACTTTCCTCTATATATGAAATAGGGGTAAAAAAACTGAAATATTTAATAAAATTAGATATAGATCGCTATCTCAAATATTGAGAAAGCTATAGAATAAAACACACTTTTCTAAAAAAAAAAATTCGAATAAAATCTATACCGGTCAACCGATTTTAATAAAATTTGAGGAGAACATATTTTCTGATACTCTATTGATTAAAAAAAAATACATTGCGGTATCTAAAAAATTGTAGAAGTAGATGCGTGTACAAAAAATCCGTACACACACACACACACACATACATACTTCCGGACATTTTTTACTAATATAATTTCTCGACATTTTGGAACATTTTAAACCTATTTCCATCAAAATCTAGAAAAAAATTTTTTTACCATCACAAAGCTTCCTCTATGAAAAAGCAAAAAATTTGTCGAACAAAGAAATGAATAAAGTTAAAATGCATTATGCGCAAAGCACAATGATTACTGTAAAAATGCATTCTGCGCAGAGCGCAGTAGTATTATGAAAATGCATTCTGCGCGGAGCGCAGTAAAATTGTGAAAATGCATTCTGCGCGGAGCGCAGTGATTATTATGAAAATGCATTCTGCGCGAAACGCAGTAAAATTGTGAAAATGCATTCTGCGCGGAGCGCAGTAAAATTTTGAAAATGCATTCTGCGCTAGGTGCAGTAATTATTATGAAAATGCATTCTGCGTTAAACGCAGTATACAGTAAAATGTATCTATTATAATCAGTTTAAATAACGAACAGAAATCAACAAAAATATGCTTTGTTCAAAACAACCTGCATTATACGCTTAATGAGGTAAATCTTATCATAATAAAAAATACGCTACTAATTAAATACATATAAAAAATTAACACAAAATTATTTTACAAAACGGAAAGCAAGCTCTAGAGTGTATTCTACAATATGCATATATAAGAAATCGTGCAAATTAAGTGATATATACTGTTCCGGATTGGGGCGAGTTCACGCGCACTGCGAGCCCTTTGCGACGGATGAAGAAGCGCTACCGCAATCCCGTTCTTATCGACTGCGTTCTAGATTCCAGGAGCGCCTCGCGACCAATCAAATTGCGCGAGCGCTCGAACATCGACCCGCATATCTATCGAAATCGATTGGCATGGTTCTTCATCCTCGCGTCGCGGCGCCGCCGGATGCGCTCAGTAGAGTACGTCTGTAGCCGGCCGGTGAACCACACGTGTCTACATCCGAAAAACCCAAAAGGTCGAACCGGGTGGTGGGCCACGCGACAAGATTTCCGTTCGTTCCGCGACAAGATCTCTGCTCGCGCCGACAGGATCTCAGCTCGTGCCGCGACAAGTCTGGCTCGCGTCGACACGAGATCCGAACTCATACCGCGACAAGATTCTCCGCTCGCGCCGCGACAAGATGTCCGCCGTAAGCCTGCCATCCCGCGTGTCGTAATAAGACGCCCGCTCGTAACACGATAACGTGGTTCACCGCGTCGACTCACACTCTCCGTCGTCCCGCGTATATTCTGAAACGAGTCTTAAGTGCTCTTCAGTTGAAAGTTAAGCGCCGTGTTCGGCCGTATTTAATCTTGCCGCTTGCGAGTGATCTGCGTCGTGCTCGGCCGTCACTCCTCGCGGGAGAATTGCACTTTCTCGCCAGTTGCGAATGATCTGCGTCGCGCTCGGCCGTCATCCCTCGCGAGAGACAAGTGCAACTTCGCGGGTTGCGAGTGATCTGCGCTGCGCTCAGCCGTCACCCCTCGCGATAGTTCAACGATCAGGTTCAATCTCGCCGAATGCGAGTGATCTGTGCCGCGCTCGGCCGTCACCCTTCGCGAGAGTTAAAGTGTAATCTTGCGAGTTGCGAAGGATCTGCGCCATCGGCCGTTCTCCATCGCTAGAGAAACTAAGACACCACATTGTGCGGGTAAAGTGCCGTGTTCGGTCGTTTTACCGCGCGCAAGACATTCCGCGATCATTTCTGTAAGCGCCTTGTGCGCCGTGCACCGTTATCGGCCATATTGGTGTAAGACATTCGAAGATCATTTCTGTGAGCGCCTCATGCGCCGTGTGCCGTGATCGGCCACGTTGTTGTAAAGCCGCCGTGCCACCGTTCGACACGGCCATTCGAATAACAAGTGTCAGCAGTGTGGTGTTCACGTGAACATGTTTGTGACACCCCAGCTAATATTAGACCTTCTCTCACAGTACAAATAGCACGAGTTAACCTGACTGAATTTGCCTGTTCCGCGATCCTGCGATCCTACCGCGCACCTAAACGGAGCGCGAACCTTCCTACTCTGCACCACATTGAAACGAGTCTGGCATCTGGCCCAGATGAGTTTCTGGTCCTTCGAGATGAAACATATACTAAATTACTAGAGATTTGATATTAAGGAATTAATATTTTTCTTTATATATATATTTTTTTAACTCCGCTTTGGACGGTCCCAAGCCCGGCCTGAGAAAAGAGGAGGGTTGAAGTGGGCAGTCTTAGTACCCACTCCGTAAAACTAATTATATAATTTTAATATTGTTTAAATATTGTTTAAATATTGTTTAAATATTATTTAAAAACATAAAAACAGTAATATTTTAAAGAATTATAATTTAATTAAGAGTTTGTAGCAATTAAATTTTTAGAAAAATACTGGTTTTTTATAAAACCATAATTAAAATAAACAAAATCCATTCATCGATCATTGCCAAATTCAACACCAATATATCTTTAATGATACTCTATTTATAAAAAAAGTGTGCAAGTAGAAACTTGCACATTGCTTCCTCATAGTTTTTAAGTGTGCAAGTAGGAACTTGTACATTTCTTTCTCATAGTTTTGAAGTGTGCAAGTGGAAACTTGTACATTGCTTCCTCATAGTTTTTAAAGTGTGCAAGTGGAAACTTGCACATTGCTTACTTATAGTTTTTAAATGTGCAAGTAGAAACCTTCGCTCACAAAGCTTCCTCTATGAGGAAGCCAAAACAAATAAATACAAATAATTATGCATCGAATAAAATACAAGCTTCCTCATAGAGAAGCTTTGTGAGCGAAGGTTTTTACTTGCACACTTAAAAACTATAAGTAAGCAATGTGCAGGTTTCTACTTGCACACTTAAAAACTAAAAGGAACCAATGTGCAAGTTTCTACTTAATGTTCACTTAAACAAGTTTCTACTTGCACACTTAAAAACTATGAGAAAGCAATGTACAAGTTTCCACTTGCACATTTCAAAACTATGAGAAAGAAATGTACAAGTTCCTACTTGCACATTTAAAAACTATGAGGAAGCAATGTACAAGTTCCTACTTGCACATTTAAAAACTATGAGGAAGCAATGTGCAAGTTTCCACTTGCACACTTAAAAACTATGAGGAAGCAAAGTGCAAGTTTCTTCTTGCACACTTTTTTACTTTTGGCTATACAAAACTAAAAATATTTTCTGTTTGTGAAAATACGCTGCTCAGCCTAAAATAACTAATTGAAATATTATCGCAATGTTTTTGCAAAAATAATTTTTTATGCAATATTATCTTTTGTTACTTTTACAACAATTGCCGTGTACCATCTAGCTTCGGTCTCCACTAAATCTTCGGAAAATCCACTTATATAAAATAATGAATAAAAATACCAATTCTTACATATTGTTGTCCTCTCTGAACATAAATATGAAACTTAAAAATAGCTCTCGGGACGAGAAACATCAAAAATCGCAAAAAAATAGAAAAACGCAGGTTAACCTTTGAAAACTCATCTATATAAAATAATAGGTAAGAATACCCAAATTCTATGTATTTTTGTTCTATGAACATAAATATGAAACTTAAAAATGGTGAACGGACTCGCAAGTTAAAAAAAAACCATAAAGGTAATTATTCGGAATAGGGGTTCTTCCTAATTTTAATATTTTTTTCTGGCTCTTTTGATAAAAATTACTGTTGTGACTCCGACAGTGATAATCAATTGGGGGAGCCCGAAGAATATGTACCCTACCTATTTTTTTATGGGAGTGGAAGCTACTGCCTCCACGCATACATATTTTCCACGCGAAACGAGGTGCTACGTGGGTTTAAAACTTTCCACGTGTGGAAAGCCCATGTATTTTGCGAGGCAAGGTCAAAGTCATTGGAGAATGAGATGTTTTTATGCTGTGACGTTACAGTTTCGCTGCATCGCGGCAGCCAGCGTCTCCGCCGCCGCGCCGCGGCGCCGCGTCACAAACGGCGGGTTTGCGCCCAAGGACGATCCAATGGAGCAAAATCAAAATCTCCAGGGGCCTAATGATATTTGTGTTTTCTATTACCCTTTCTTTTATTTTGTACAATTATGGGCACCTCGCCGAAGCAAACATACAGGGACGTCTCCATCGGAATGCGGTTAATTGAGAGATTCGAGACCAGAGGAAAGGGCCGACCGTTGAGGCGATTATTGACGGCATCTCGCGGGCGGCGAGACGAGAAGGGCGCGAAAAAAATACGCTCGTTGCGCGTGATTCGATGGCTAGCGGAACGTATTGTGGCAGGGCCTTCGACTTTAGGAATGAACGAGTTCCCCGCCCGACCTCCACTTCATTGACTGGACCCGAGATGGCTGGCTACCATCCTAGAGTCACCGGAGAAGACTCTCGAAGAACCAGCGAGTTCAGACCGCTAAAAGAATCTCGAGAGGCCGCTGCGAGAACGAGAGGTCGCCAGACGCCCCTGCAGGATATGCTGACGGCACTGTGCGAGGATCTTATCGCGACCGAGGTTGGCTCGCGTTATCGCTTAGAAGGGCCGCGCAACCCCTGAGTGGGGCGCGCCAGCGATTTCGCTATCGAGCGAATTCCGCTTGATCTCTTTCAGGTCGTCCTCCGGCGTGAAAAGTCGCGTTGTTTCCGCGCACTTTGGCTACCGTATAAGATTGGCAAAATTCTGGCCTGAGCCTCGAGAATTGAGAGCAGCGGCGCAAGAGAAGAGTCCGTACGCCGGTGAGGTTGCCTTGAACTCTTTGTGAAGCCACTGTTACGTACGGATATTAAAATTTTGGGCAATAATACACGTTAAAAATTTTGAACGCTTAGACGACGCACGTTAGCTCGGAATTCCGAGAAAACGGTCGGGTCAATGTAAATGTTTAGGTTATCTTATCGAAGTCCATTGAAGGGCTAGGGGCCAGATGGGCCTAAAACTACGCTTTTAGAATGTTCTAGAAGCTTCCAGAATACCTCCCCCCTTGAGACGCGTAGGAAAAGGGCGGGAATCTCGCGCGGAAGATGCCGGTCTTTTTCGGGTATAAATAGGGCGGAAAAACGCCGCGGAAAGCAGATAAGTTTTAACTTTGGTCTTGACTAGACATAGTTCTCAAACTTTCTCCTAACTCTTATTCGATTTCCTACGTTCCACTATACATTAAGTTCAAGCATTCGCGCTCAATTCTGGGATTTAGTCCCTGTACTCTCATACCTTATAAGACCGCGCTTCATGCACAAGTTGTATTGATATTTTTAGAATAAAGGTAAGATAAGTTTGAAAAGGAACAAGTTTGAAAATCTGGAATCTCATCTCGTATTCTTAATCAATCACTTCTGGCATTCCGACTCGCAGTTTTTCGCTGACAAAAGCGTGGCGATCTGTGCTGGGGCGCTGACAAAGAGTGTGGCGAACTGGTACTTTCGCTGCCAAAAGCGTGGCGATTACGGGGTTGGTTTCCAGAAAAGACAATGATCACTTCTAGGATTCGACTCACAGTTGTCGCTGACATAGTACGTGGCAATTGGTCCTGAGCGCTGACGAAGAGTGTGGCGAGCAGGTACCTTCGCTGCCGAAAGCGTGGCGATTGCGGAGTTGATTCTTGGGAGGCGTAATAATTACTATTAATTCACAAAAGTGAGTTTAGCCTCTACGATCTGAGCGCTGACGAAGAGTGTGGCGAGCAAAGTGTGTGGCGGATTGGTTTCAGAGCGCTGCCGAAGAGTGAGCTTAAAATTCATTTTCATGAACGCGGCTGAATGACGAAGAATAGGAGGTAGGCGCGTTCGAATTAAACGAATCAGATTCCAGATTAAACAAACAGTCATTTCTAATCAAGATCCTCTCCCCTTCCTCCAACAATTGCAACAACTAGAAAACGCACCTCCATTTAAACCTATTTCTGTCGATTTTGACATTGATTAACCTAATTATAATTGTTGACGCTAACGGGTGTAGGGAGAGGAGTCAGGAATGTTAAATGTTCTCAACGCCGAGTTGTTGATTGCAGAATTAACACACATATATATTTGAGAGATACAATGTTTTATATACGTGACTCGTCCGATTCGAATGACTGCGTCAGAGCAACTGCTCGGTTCGCGTAGATCGTCGCTCGATCAGCCTCATCGACCTTCCAGAGATTTCGGTATGTTTTCATGCTACTTCCCCTACCAAAGTAAACACGCGCAAAACTACATCAACAATAATCAAATAGATAAAACTGATCCTCGTTACCAAACGTATTGTTACGTCCTGCGGACTTCACGATTTCCCTTTTTTGCGGGAATTCTTAAGCACTTAAGATATCTCTTAAGATAGGATAATAAACTGAGCGCGGACGGTTATCGATCGGGGAGTGAGCTTAGATCTCCTCACATTCCTTTTTTTATGATTAAACTGCCTATTTACTTGGGCAACTAAAAACAACCTCCCAGATGACAAAGTACTAACAGACGGGAACCCGTTTAACTATAAACCTGGCGACATGACGCGCCAAGGGGACTTAATTCGAGACGGGACTTGATGGGGATCTGTATTACGTCGCGCGACTCGCTCAAAACTGGCCGTGCTATGTACCGAGAAACAGAAACGAAATCTAATACGTCCTTTTAGAAATTTTAAGAGCACGTGGCGGAAGTTTCTGTTTGCAATAAAACTGCACTTAAAATTGAGAAATATGCATCGTCTGTCAACATAAAACAGAGTCGCAAGATAAGGGAAGAACCCTAATAAAAGAGAAATTGGCGATAGCCGAAAAACAAATGCGTCACTGGAAAAACCGATGGGTTACACCCCCATCAAGATAGTGGGGGCCTTACGAGGGTTACACCAATGGAAACCCGGAAAAATCGATAACCGTCTCTAGCTTTCTAGGATAGGCAAAAATTTAGAATCTACCTCTTGAGCGAAAAACATCTCACCCAATAAGAAATCCCTTAAACAATAATTAGAAGAATCCCCACCAACCAAAAGTCCCAAAAATGAAAACCAGACACACCCCACATGAAATCCACTCCTTCTATTCCCTACATTTTCCTATATAAATCCTGGCATTGCGGCACTCGCTCTCTTCTTCTCGAACTTCAGTCTCTAAGCTTCAATCTCTGCAGTTAACCTCGCCCTTCTGGCGCTTAAGTCTGATCGACTAAGTTGTGCGCGTTAAAATTACGAGTGATTCCACCAACCTACGCAGAGAATCACCATCAACCAATCGAGAGTTACCGGAGAGTTATCCTGCTAAGAGGCCTCTAAAGAACTTAACCTAGATCAACATATCAAGTAGTAAGTCCTGCGTACATATATATGTATACACATACATGTCGGTTCCTTCTCTTTATACATTCTCGTGTATGGGAAGTCTCTCGGTCAAACTCTAAACTTTAATTTTTCCAAACCTTTGTTTCACTATTCCGAACTAGCTAAGTTCGGAGTAATATTCTCTTATTGCCTTGATGTTAGCCGACTCGGTAGACTCGAGGTGATTGCTTCGACGTTAGGCGACTCGGTGGACTCGAGGTATCTATTGCTTCGATGTTAGCCAACTCGGTGGACTCGAGGTGGTTGCTTCGACGTTAGGCGACTCGGTGGATTCGAGGTATCTATTGCTTTGACGTTAGCCGACTCGGTGGACTCGAGGTATCTATTGCTTCGACGTTAGCCGACTCGGTGGACTCGAGGTTCTATTGCTTCGACGTTAGCCGCCTCGGTGGACTCGAGGCATCTATTGCCTTGACGTTAGCCGACTCGGTGGACTCGAGGTATTTCTTCGATTTCTTTCCAAAACCCGAGGTGACTTCCCCGCAGTCGACGGACTTAAATTAACCATCCACCAACTTGTAGTGGATTCGGACGGTCCCACCCACAAGAGGTCGCGAAACGCCGCAAGACACGAACGGCGTCGGCAAACCAAACGAGCGCGAAGGGAGCTTGACTTCCCTCAGGAATCAGGCGACGCAAGTCCTCCGCGACTCCCCACTCCACCGCCTCTACCAGCTTTCACGGAGGAACCGTGTTCGTCTCGGCAGAATCGCCCCGTTATCTTATTTTCTCGCCCTGTTGTCCTACCTTTCCGCCCCATTGCCGAACATTCTCGGCCTATCTGTCGCGTGGCCCCTTTTCGCATGGTCCCCGTCAATCCCATCAACCCCGATCCAGCCCGCTTCCTAGAACCTCCCGATTCCCCCTCCTCTTCCCGAAGTTCGTCCCCGACCTCCTCAACCGCCTCGACTCTCGATTTCGAAGAAGTAGGCGATCCCGAGATCGTAACCTTAGACTGATAACTATTAAATTGAGTTTTATTCTCACATGTTTTAACCTCACTAATTATTGCATGCACACACGACAATTTCATTTTTAAATCCAACTTAATTTAGTTTTCAAATATATACACATACAAACCTAACTAAATTCATGTAATCTCACTTCTGCTTCCGGTTGTAATAATAGCGGGCAAGATGTTCATTTTCAAGTAGGTTTTCCCTTAAAGATCTTGCCCGATCACCGTCGCACCTATGTAACATCCCCGATAACTACACACACACACACACACACACAAACACACAGATGACATTTACTCCGTTTCGGTTCATTCATTTTAATTGTCTTACAATCTCAATGTCACTACCCAGTATTATTTTAATGTAATTAATGTTCAGTTGTTCAATGTTATCGACAAATATTATTTTTTTTGTAATAAATGTTTAGTTGTTAGTAACCTTAAATTAAATGTTTTTTTCATTTTAAATAAGACCTCACCCCCTCAGTACCATCTCTCTCTTGAAATCGCACAAGGTCCGATCCTGAGTTAAAGGGATTGAATTCCCTGACTCGAAAAAGGACCGACGATCGCATCGCTCACGGAAGGCGTCCTACCGTCTCTACGGACGTTGACCCTTCCTGAGCCATTGAAAGTGCGTCCGGCTCGCGCCACGCGCCTCAGAGCGTGTACCTGCGAGCGATATTCTTAAGCGTCTAGTTGCGTCCTTCCTTACTCCGACCCCTCTGGTTAGCCTTTCCTTTGCTTCCCAGATTCTCTTATCCTAATCCCGAGGTTGGACGTAACAGTATAAACTCAGATATTTTTTCGGTCCCGAATAATAATAATAATAATAATAATAATAATATCCTTCACACGACTTGTCCAAATCCCTGGTAAATTGCTTAAATGCATTGACCAAAAAAACAGACGAACAACAACAGTCAGAACGTGACACCACTAACCAGCCTTCCAGGTCACGTTCCCGCTCTGGTTCCGACACGCGGTTTATTAGTGAACATCGCCGAAAGGGCGTAATTTTTGGTGTTAGCGTTGGCGGTCGACATTGGACGTGAGGGGCCCCGAGATAGTCTCGTCGGCTAAAAGGGTCATCGATTACCGCTCCTGGAGATCGCAACCATGAGTGGATGCAGGCGAGCCTTCGGCAGCGGCCAAAGTACGGGAATTGTATATCCGCCATTAGTGTCGTGCGGTGTACTCGCGTTTGCTTTCGCATACGCGTTTTCGATTTTGCGTTGTATTATTTCGCTTTCTATTTTGCGTTGTACTTGGTGTAATCGCGTGCGGTATCCCGCGTTATATTGGGTGTCCTTGCGTACTATTGCGTCCTCCGAAGTGTTCTCGCGTGTGTCATTTCGCGTATTGTTTTGAGTCGTAATTCGTGTTGCCGTGTATTAGACTTCGCGTGCAATACTTGTGTTAAATTTAGCTTTTCCTTTCGTTATATTTCGCGTTCGACGTTCTCGCCTACTTAGAATTATCGCGAGTTATATTGAGCGATCTATGGTGCGTCGGATTGAGAGTGTCACGCGTGTTATAGCGGTGCGATATAAGTCGCATGATATTCAGCGTCGTATTTAAAGTCCCGTGCCTCCTTCGAGCGTATGGTACCCTCGCGACGGAACCCTTTTACGGTTTCGAAAATTTCGCTTTTGCGCGCCGAGCGTGGCGCCGCATTTCTTTCGCCCAATTATATCTTATGTCTAGTATTAAGTTCTATTCGACTGTGTCATACTATGTTTACTTCATATATAATTCGCGTTTAAGTTCTTCTCTGTGACGTTAATTCAATGCAGTTTCTAATTGTCTTTTGTTCGATTATACCAGATGGCTTTTGATTCAGTTATATTACTACGCGTTTACTGCGACTTCACCTAAAGTTTCATTAATTCTTATTTTCGATTTCACATTAATTCAGTGCTGTAATTCTACAAATTCTAGTATTCAGTATTCAGTTCAGATCGTTATTTAATTTCAGCTACTCAATCATTCAATTCACTAAATTCTTGATCTTTGACATCAGATTTCACCGTGTTTCTTAACTATAATAAAAATTGTTACCGATTACTACGAGACTTCTAGAGATATCATTGCCACCTTTGACTAGAGAGGATACGGCCTTAGAGGCGTTCAGGCATAATCTCACGGATGGTAGCTTCGCACCACCGGCCGCTCGACCGAGTGCGTGAACCAAATGTCCGAACCTGCGGTTCCTCTCTTACTGAGCAAAATTACTATCGCAATGACTGGTCATCAATAGGTAAAACTAACCTGTCTCACGACGGTCTACATTCAGTCGTATGTCGGAGTCGGATGTCGGAACGTAGCCGATGGTCCAATGAGGAAAATTCGTTTCCGAAAAAGAAATTCTCTCATTGGACCATTGGTTATGTTCCGACATCCGACTTCGACATACGACTGATTGTAGACCGGCCCTAACCGTCACCCCGCCGAATTTGTGCGCTGCCCATTATCAATCCCGCCCTTCTCCGCTAGGTCAAGCCAGTCGATCCCTCGCATGTCTGACTAATTACGCTATCGTGTTTATTTCCGAGTTTTCACGATTTTGGAATAAATTTGTGGACGCGAGCTTACGGGTCTGGCGCTCAACTTTGATTTTGAGTATAATTGTCGGAACGTGCGAGAGACCATTTGGAGAGGCCCATCATCCTTCTCCCTTCACCTCTTCTTTTGATCCGTCTTGCGTCTTGGGCGCGATTCCCGACTAAAAAGACGTGATAATGCATAATTGCGAATATTGATTTAGCATCAATATTCAGATAACGCTGATTTTCATTGATTCTTTGCGTTTCTGTTTTTTTTGCGATTTTTTATGTTTCTTGTTCCGAGCGCTATTTTTGGGTATTTCTATTCATTATTTTATATAGGTAAGTTTTCCGTCCGCGCTCTAGTAACAGGCAAAGTTATGGAGATATATCTCCACAATTTAATAACATATATTCTACTCCGAATTGCTAATATAAAATATTAATTTATGTTTATTAATGTTGTATAACAATGTCGCATTATTATATTATATCTCTTGGCAAAAAGATGTAGATTTATAAGTCTAGTTTATAAAAATTGTATAAACATTATCAAGAGACACGGTAGTGTCTCGCGCCAAGTACACGCGAAGCGAGACCGCACCGTTACTCTTTTACGCGAACGCACGAGTTGCAAGTACCGGAGATTTCGAGATCTCAATAACGAGTCAACGGATTAAGTTCTAAGTAGGCTTGATCGACACAAGCCGCAACGGTGTGGCTTTTGTGATACCCAGCGGGCTGGTTGACTCCGTCCTTGGCTATGACACTGTCAGCGACCGCATAATATCTGTTCGCATTAAGGCGGTACCCTGTGTACTGAACTTCATCCAGGTCTACGCACCGACAACCGACGCGGATACAGAAGATATAGACAACTTTTACAGCTCTCTGCAAGCAACCATTGAGAAAATCTCTAACCGAGAAATCACAATAATCATGGGGGACTGGAACGCCAAAGTGGGACGCACCGATAACGATAACCACATTCGCAACGCAATTGGGAGATACGGTATAGGAACTCGAAACGAAAGAGGTGACAGGCTTATCCAGTTTTGCATTGATAATAACTTTACAATTGCTAATACAGTCTTCAAACAACATATAAGGAAACAATACACCTGGACGTCACCAGATAACCGTACCAAAAACCAAATTGATTATATTTTGATCAACAATCGATGGAGATCGGCTATACTCTCGGCAAAGACACTGCCCGGGGCTGATTGTGGCTCGGACCACAAGCTACTGGCTTTCAAACTTAGAGTAAGAATGAAAAGGTGTAAAAGAGCCGCAGTAAAGGCCAAACTACCGCCAGTTACTGACCAAAGAGCTTTCCTTGACAGACTTAATCACGAAATAGCATCGACCGACATGGAGGAATTGAACGACCCAGATGATTTGTGGAACCGACTCAAAGGCGTCATCGAGACATCTTTAACTGAACAACAACCAAAAGATCGAGCAAAAAACCGTGACTGGATTTCGACCAACACCTTCAAGATAATAGAGGAAAGAAGAAAATTGCTAGCAACCGGCTTAAATAACACCGAAGCGGTAGACGAATACCGCAGACTGTCGTCGGCCATCCAAACAAACTGTCGAAAGGATAAAAATAACTTCCTAAACGATATCTGTACAGACATCCAACTTCATGCAAACCGATTCCAGTCGAAAGACGTGTTCGACAAAATCAAACAGATCACGCGGAAATTCAAATCCCGTACATGGATTATCTCTGACGAGAACGGCGTCTCGGTCACGAAAATCGACTGCATAATGGAGACGTGGAGAAGATACTGTGAGAGATTGTATGCGGAGGATGAGCTGGTGGTGGCCAGTGGGCGGGAAGAATATGAACAGGAGCCACAAATCTTGATAGAGGAGGTGGAAAGAGCTGTCGGGAGACTGGCCAATAACAAGTCTGCTGGCATAGACTATATAACAGCAGAGGTACTCAAGGTAATGGGTTCTACCGGAACAAGAATTCTTCATCGCATTTGTCAGAGAGTGTGGACCACCACAGTATGGCCCAAGGAGTGGACCACCACCATAATAGTTCCACTCCATAAGAAGGGCCCAACCTGCAAGTGCGAGAATTATCGACTAATAGCACTCATCACGCATGCCAGCAAAATCCTACTATACATTATACATGACCGACTGCAGTCGTTTGCCAACCGACAGATTGCCCCAGAGCAGGCTGGCTTTGTCAGTGGCCGAGGTACAAGAGAGCAGATCCTGAATCTGCGACAGCTGATCGAAAAAGCCAGAGAGTACTATATACCCATGTTCTTGTGTTTTGTGGATTATGAAAAGGCGTTCGATAACGTCAAATGGCATCTACTGTGGCCCATTCTTAGGGAAATGGGCTTTCCGCTGCACCTCATATATTTAATTAAAAATCTGTACGAAAATAGCACAGCTGTCGTAAGGCTCGAGAGTACCACCTCTGGAAAGAGTGTAATCAGAAAAGGGGTCAGACAAGGCTGCATACTCTCACCACTTCTGTACAACATCTACAGTGAATATATAATGAGGCAGGTGCTGGAGGACTGGAATGGTGGCGTGACCATAGGCGGTGAAAAGATCTCGAATCTTAGATATGCGGACGACACGCTGCTGGTCGCGAGGAGCAAAGAGGAGCTCCTTGCACTCCTGGATAGACTTAATAACATCAGTTTGGAGTATGGACTTCGCATAAATAACACCAAGACAAAAATCATGATAGTCGACCGGGAACATGATAACCTCCCTGGCACGTTACACATTGATCGTTTCGAAGTAGTCGATAAATTTATATATTTGGGCGCACTAGTAAATAACCGGGGAGACTGCGGGGAGGAGATTCGCAGGCGTATCCAGCTGGGAAGAGTGGCAATGTCCCAACTGACCAAGGTATGGAAAAGCCCCAACATCACACGCCAAACCAAAATCAACTTGGTCAGAACATTGGTGTTCTCGGTATTCCATTACGCCTCCGAAACATGGACGCTACGAGCAACCGATCGACGACATGTGGATGCGTTCGAGATGTGGTGCTGGCGAAGGATGCTGCGAATCCCTTGGACAGCGAGGAGGACAAACGTGTCTATACTGGCAGAAATAAATCCGCCCCAAAGACTGTCCAGCTACGTGTACAGCCGCATCCTTAAGTTTTTCGGACACATAAATCGCAGCAATACTATCGAACACCTGATAGTCCAGGGGAAGCCGGAAGGGAAGCGACGGCGAGGTCGCTCACCAACCCGATGGACCGATACAGTTAAACAGCTCCTTAATATCAACATGGAGGAGGCAGTTAGGGCCGCCATCAACCGAGACAGATGGCGCACCACTATTAGGGACGCTATCAGAAACATGGAAGGACAAGCATAGTCACCACACATCTGCCAAGATGTCAAGGACTTAGATGATGAGGCTTGATCGATGGCTTAGAATCGATTTATATAATAAGTGTTTTTAGTTTTTCTCTACGTACCCTACGAGCGAAAATATTACGACGCAAAGTCTGAAATATTAAATTTTACCATTAAGATACGTCGTCGTCGCCGTACGGTTGTTTTTGCATCGATAGATGGCATTTTAAAGATACCTCGAGTGTTTATAAAGAGACAGCATATATGTGCGTCGTATGTGCTCAGTGCAGACAGTGCGTTCAGCGCGCTGTCACAATGAGTTATAACCTAGAAATATGTATCGTGCAACGTCATGATCTCTCATCATTAAATACGATCGTTTAATTCCGAATTTCGGTCGCGTCACGCAAGGATCAAAGTGCCATAAAATTAAGATGTGGGTGTCGCAAAAGGCAAAATATCAGCGGTTGGAGATAGATAGTGACAGTTGATATCGTTACTATGTTTATGCAAGCGTTACTTCTGTAGTAACTTACGATAATTCACTCGTTTACGCGGGATGAATTATCAAGAGACACGGTAGTGTCTCGCGCCAAGTACACGCGGAGCGAGACCGACCGTGACTCTTTTACGCGACGCGACGGGTTGCGAGTACTCGAGATGTTGAGATCTCGATAACGAATGAACGGATCAAGTTCTAAGTAAGCTTGATCGATAGCTTGGGGTCCAAATAAGGGGGGGGTTTCTATTACAATATTCCGCTACCTGCCCTACGAGCGGAGATATTGCGACGCAAAGTCGAAATGTGAAAAATTTTTTTTAAGATACGTCGTTTACGTCGACGCTTTTACGAAACGAATGTATGACATATATATATATATCATCAGAGAGAAACCTGAGAGAGGCCATCCCGGCATTTTTCGTCAATTTTTGTGTGTCGCATCTTCCGACGCGCCACCTGAGAAAGTGCGCATAAACTACGTCGTTTCGCTCGGTAACCGCACATGGTTTGCGTCCGTGCTATCGGTTCGTGTCCGAACTAGCCAGTTAGGAGGGGATATGCTGCGGCCGCGGCGGCCGCGCTCGGCCGGCCCGGGCCCGGCGCACAGTGGAGCCGTTTGCGCGAATCGCGGAAAAAATTATGTTACTTGTAAAATATGCAATGAATGATTATAGAACCTTTCAACGTTGATAAAAATTGCAAAAGTGTATATTTATTAAAAATTAATGATAGGAACAAGTATTTGATTGAAATTAAATAAAAATTCAATTTACATTTAATTTTACGTATAAGAGCAAAGTAATTCTTGCGTTTCAACGCTTAAGTCTAAATTTTTTTTATGTGATTTACTTTTTAAACTAGTTATTAACGGATCGGATGACACGAGCATCATATATGCATAATATTTTCATTTGTAAAACAGACGGCTACATTTTCTATTATGATTAAGTAGATATCGTTTATAGTCCTTATTTCTTGCCTCTTGAGCTTCTTCCGATAATGTCCCAACAGGTAACGCTGCATAATTTCTATAATTTCCTTACCGTGAAGAAGAATTTTATGAACGGTAATTGGCATAAAGTATCAAGAATATTTTTCAATAAATATTTCTGCTGCCTTATTGTACACATAAGAACCGAATTTTTCTGCATTTATTTCTTCACCACAATTAATTGTTTGTAATATTGTGGAAAATTTTCTGATCAATTCCTTGTCAACTCTAGTTATTTCTGCTGTGATTTTTGGATCAGCAAAAAATCGTCGAGAAGTATTTCCGTCGTTAGATGATCCGGAACCTTGTTTAACGATGTCCACCCTCAGTCCAAGTTTTTATTATAAAAAGCGTCTTGTATTCTTTTTTTTGTTTCTTCTTTTTGAACGCCTGTTTCTGGCGTTGTTGACCACTTCTTGAAAGACAAATTGTAGGCAATATGTAATATACACTCCATAAATTTGATTTGTGCGTGCAAGGGTGACATTCCTAATTTGAGTGCCTCATCTTTTGTTAATTTCTGTTAAGTTGTTCATTTGGATCCGCAAATGAAGCACACGAAGATGATGAAGGCGTGTGGGTTACAGCTTGAGCTATACCTTACCGTCTATCATCGTAAATATCATTTGATGATTTATTTTGAATGTGGTTCCGAACTTTTCTATTTCTGTTTCTCGTAATTGAGCAATTTCGTCATCCATGTACGTTGCTTTTCATTTTTTATTTTTTCAGCAGTTTCTTTTGTGTATTCAAATTGTATTGCTCTGCAATATCTCGTTGAAGAAGGTCGATCATTATTTCAAATAATAATATTTTTATCGTAAAATGAAGTAAGATCTAAGGGCATCAATGAAGTCATAAACATATATTCATCAGATATTTTGTCCATAAAACTTTGTATTCGCTCTGACCTGATGATCCATCACAACCCCATTTCGTGGAGCAATGTTAATTCATTGACATCAACCATATTTTCCTTATCTATTGTCTCAAATAGTCTCTTTGCAGTATGATCTAGTAATTTTTGTAAATTATTTGACGCCGAACTCTCTGTAATATTAATGTCGTCTGGGTAGCAATCCTGTTTTGATTTTTGGATATTTTTATACAATGGAAATATATCGAATCCAATTTTCTTCGTCGCAGCTCTTATTGTTTCATACTGTTGTCTTGATAACTGAGCATCCATTATTAATGCCAGAGCCAGTGTTAGCATCAAAACCATTTTTCTGATTTTATATTTTACTTGAAGCGGCATCGATCATTTGTTGTGGGTAAGCAGCGCGTAATTCGCTTAGTTTCATCCGTTTTGCACGATCACAGCATTCGTCGAAACTCTTTTTCGATCTGCCTACTGAATAGTTTGATGGCCCAGTTGGAGTAGAACTTGCAACTTCAAATTCGACTTCATCAAAAATAACTTGTAACCAAGTACTGTACTTCTTATAGAATCTCGGCTTTGATCATTGCACTGTATTCCATCTTGAATTTAGCTGTGGAAGAAATCGTTTTCTCATCTCCTGCAAAATCTTGTCGAGATAATTGTCTGGAAGATTTGTGTAAGATGTACCAATACATAATTTTAGACGATTCAGATCTCGATCAAGACATGAGAAGCTTTTCCATCTCCTATCAAAAATTAGTCACAGAATTTTTCCGTTGTGATCGAGATCTCAATCGTCTAAAATTATGTATTGGTACATCTTACCTAAGTCTTCCAGTCAATTATCTCGACAAGATTTTGCAGGAGATTAGAAAACGATTTCTTCCACAGCTAAATTCAAGATGGAATACAATGCAATGATCAAAGCCGAGATTCTATAAGAAGTACAGTACTTGGTTACAAGGTATTTTTGATGAAATCGAATTTGAAGTTGCAAGTTCTACTCCAACTGGGCCATCAAACTATTCAGTAGGCAGACCGAAAAAGAGTTTCGACGAATGCTGTGATCGTGCAAAACGGATGAAACTAAGCGAATTACGCGCTGCTTATATACCCACAACAAATGATCGATGCCGCTTCAAGTAAAATACAAAATCAGAAAAATGGTTTTGATGCTAACACTGCTCTGGCATTAATAATGGATGCTCAGTTATCAAGACGACAGTTTGAAACAATAAGAGCTGCGGCGAAGAAAATTGGACTCGATATATTTCCATCGTATAAAAATATCCGAAAATCAAAACAGGATTGCTACCCAGACGACATTAATATTACAGAGAGTTCAGCGTCAAATAGATTACAAAAATTACTAGATCATACTGCAAAAAGACTATTTGAGACAATATAAGATAAGGAAAATATGGTTGATGTCAATGAATTAACATTGCTCCACGAAATGGGGTTGTGATGGATCATCAGGTCAGAGCGAATACAAAGTTTTATGGACAAAATATCTGATGAATATATGTTTATGACTTCATTGATGCCCTTAGATCTTACTTCATTTTACGATAAAAATATTATTATTTGAAATAATGATCGACCTTCTTCAACGAGATATTGCAGAGCAATACAATTTGAATACACAAAAGAAACTTATTAATTTTTAGACCAAAACGATTTACATTATTGAACGATTCTTCAAAGATTGTCCCGGCAGAGCAGTGATAGACAAAAAAATTACTATTGCAATTCGACAATCCGCAGATATGATGAAAAGAACAAGTCGAGGTTGAATTTAATGAAAGACAAAGTGGATTTTTAAAACGTTTAAAATTTTTTACAAATAAAAATAAAATTGTCATAATTATCATTAAAATTATGTTTGTTCAATTACTGTTATATACCAATTTTAATTTATAAACCTTTTTAAGGAAAGAGCTATTCGTATTAGTATTCATGAATACATATCAATCTTTAACAACATCTCGCAAGCGTTTATTACGACATAACTGTATGTTATACAAAAGTTTCTCTTATTCTTTTAGGATGGGTTTTGACGGCAGGACGTGTGTTCTACGCGCGCTTTGCGAAGCATCTCAACGGTTAATGCCAAAGGGTAACACCTTAATAGAAGAAATGATGAGAATATCGTTCTCGTAAGTTTCTTAAACGAGATGAATGGGTTTGGCAAATGTACGCTTCGAAGGGTCGTAGATTAGTATTCTATTTTTCGAATTTTTTCCTCTACATTTCACTTTAAGAATTCATGAATATTAAGTGCCACGTAACTTTAAAATAATGTGATCCAAGAGAGAAAAAAGAGAAGAGCGAAAGGAACAAATGCGGTGGAAGATGCAGTTAACTGATACTAAGAAGATGCAAGATTTATAATAACATTAAATAAATAACGCTGGAAAAATAGCTTCCCTTAAGGTGAATTAAACGCAAGGTGGTTTATATTCTAATAACTTTTTGATAAACTTAAAATCTTTCATTACCAAAAATGGTAGAAATAAAATGGTAAAAATAAAAATTGAAACGGTAGAAATTTTTCACGCTTTGATATCTTCGTTATTAGTCCGAAAATAAAAATTCAATTATCTAATCGACATTAACTGGCCAATATAGTTTTGTAGTTTCGTTAGTTATTTGTCCCCTGGTCCCTGAAAAACTCTTCAGTTTCAATCGTTTGCACAAGCACAAAAGCTATCAAGAGTATCTCGACATTTTCGTTTGTATAATTCGATCCATCGAACACTCGACCCATCTGTTTGAAACACCCTACATAAAATCTTGTATGATATTATAAGGTAAAGGCTTTTGATGAAAAATGTATTTACGATAAACCGGATTTTGTACACTTTAACTTTCTTCTTAATAATATGTGACAAGACTGAATCCAATTCTTTTCATTAAATTTTCTATAATTTTTATTCGATTTTATTAATCGAGAACGGTCACCTAGGGTAATTTTTACACCCTAGTGTCGAAAAAAATAAAGCTCACGTTATAGTAATTTAAATGTTTTTTTTGTCTTTTTAAGATATATTTTTATTTCTCCTTACTTTTTTCAAAAAATATTGAGTAAATCTATATACGTATCTACTATCCTCAAATACCATTAAATTATAGAACAATAAAAAATCTGTAATATGTAATTAATAACAATAACTTTTAATTGGCATGTAAAAATCAACTCAGGTGACCGTTTCCGCATTAATGTAAAATATACTTGCCTCAGAATATTATGCATCAATTTATTAGTATATATCCATATATATTCTATTTCTTCTAAATTAAATTATATAGATAACTAATATATCTATCTCTCTTCTTCATAAAAGAATAAAGTAATTTATTCAAGGCAAACGAGATGACGGATTAGAAACATGATTCATAGGATTTAAAAGATTCTTTCTATCCCGGGAGGCACCTTCTCGATTATCCTACAATCGACTGTTACGAGCAGTCTACTCATCATCTTGAGCAACGCACGATTTTCAAGAATTTTGGAGGATTCTCTCTTGAGAGATCATCGCGCTTTATTACTCTAGAAGAACATTTCAAACATAATATGATACTCGACGAATGATACAGGAAAGCTCAAGAACGTGCCCCCCCCCCGGGGTCCGCCTTCTCTCCTCGTCAGTTTTCTATGACCCTTCGATATATAATTCGATCTCGTTGCCATATAGGCAGAGTGAACGCACGACTTACAATGTGTAAGAGGTAACTCGCTCTGCTCCTCTCGTTGTAGATTACCCCTGAAGAGAGTGTTCTCCTTTGAGCCGCAAGAGCATCACACGTACACCCAGGCTCATAAAGCCGGCCACGAGGGCAAGGACTGCGCGGCCATGTTTCCAGGGTGCAGTTTCTCCCTCATCGACTTGGCTCTTGGGAAATATAACGCACCCCCGTCCGACCGTCCCGGGGATGCCGCGGACCACGCCGGAACTTTTGGCACGGAGGACGGGCCTGTCGTGGATTGGCCGAGATACATGAGGTAACGCGGTGCATGCAAACGGCAGCCTGATTTCAACGCTGCACGAACATGCAGGACGCCGCTTACGGTGCCGACGACTCGACCTCGACTGAAACAAACGAATCACGGATATTAGAAGGATGCAAATTTGGCAGATTTTGTAATTTAAAATACTCAAATAAAAGAATCTTTTTCTGCATTGTCAAACGAAGCAGCGAAGACATAAAGTACTAGAAGGAAAATTCCCAATATAACTGTATATCTCACGTTATAATATTAACATCAACGCCCTGAAAATTATTGTTGCTATTCGTTCTTTATCGCTATTATTATTATTATCGCGTGTAAAAGCATAAGCGCGAATTACGGACAACTAATACGCGATTTACGAGTACATCATTAAACAGAATGACGCGAATAACAGAGTTGGAAGTGGAAAGTGGGACGCTGAACATCGGAGAAACATTTCACATGGCGCCGACGAGGTGGATATGGTTGATATATACTCCATAACAAGCTACAACAATATTTCTCGTTATACATCGTTATCGTGCATGATAATATGATTTAACTAATTGGATAGAATTGTATCGAATTGCGCGACGCAGAACAAGAAACGAGAAAATATATCGGTAACCGATAAGAGGAGATTGAAGAAAGAATGGCTTAAGAAGGACTGTTCGGAATTCAAAGGGATGTATTCTGTTCCGTTTCTGTAAGTACCTCGCCAATACTGTACATGATATTTTTAGAATATGGAGACTCCTTTACATCTCGCGGCATTATTACGCAACGTCGGTTTAAAATTAGAGTTTCATATTTATCAAAAAATGCAAGAACTGATAAACGAAGAATTCAAGAAGATTGAAATTGATGAGGCAAAGATATATGTATTTTGAATTTGAGCGCTTAATGAGACAGTAATCCTAATCATTTGTATGTAATAAACAGTGTATGTAGTATCTTTTTAATTATATTAATGTTTGCTCATAAATTATGGGCATTACAAGTGTCGATTGCTGTGTATAATGCGGGGCTCATACTGCGAATCCGTAACTCGTAAATCACGGAATTCCAACATATGCGCAGATGCAATTTCAATGTGAATAAAGCCACATTTTACATTTTATAAAATTACACTTAGAGCATAATTAATATTTCACATGAAATACAAATTATCGCGTGTTCGATAATTTTTAATCGTTTATAACAAAATAATATATAAATCACGTTTTGAAACGTAACAAATATAACTAAAATCGCAAATTTACGCAATCTATTTTAACAAGATTTTTAAAACTTGATTAAAACACATTTTTAGACTGATATATTGCGAGACAATAAACTACTCGGAATGCTATTATATCGTTTGCATTATTGTTTTGCATTAATTTTACTTACATTTATTTGTTCTATTTATAATTCCCATTTAGAGGCTAATCATTTTTCAAGTATGTTGTTACAAAGCATACAAGAAGATGCGATAGGGGTTTAATCGTGCACGACCGATATGGATTGGGTGAGATATGACACGAAATGGGATGGTCGGTGCATCAAGAAGCGGTAGAAGTAGCAGGGGGTGAGTGATGGAAACTAGAGAGGAGGAGAGTACCTTTTTTGAGATAGCACTTATGTTATATTTGCACGTGTCATAAATACTTTATATCTTATTCGTAAAAAAAAAAACAATTTTGAAACCTGTTATATACCTGCGTGTATCGTCAGATTACAAAAATTACTTCGCGTATAACTCTATTGATTAAGCAGTCGTAATTTTCTCGGCGGAGTTTTAAGATTCGAAGAAGATTTTATTTGGAGAGCCACAAGTATACTTGAATTTTATTTGTGCATTATGATGGTAATAAAGCGCTACGTTTTATAAATTTTTTCATCCAATCAGTCTGGTTTCTATAATCTCCCGTTTCCGTTCTTTCTCATTTTTGCTTGCTGTTTTCCGTCTGATATCGTATAGCGTGGATAAAGAATGAAAAATTACATCGGCCCTTCACAAGGAACCCTCGCGGGCAACGCCGGTAATGATATATAAGAATGACGATTTCGTCGTGTGAGCCACTGGAGAGACATTCTGCGATAGGCCCACCGTGCCCTCGCCGAGAGAAATTGATTTTGGATTTATTCGATGACGTCGGTGTCCGGCTGGGGCGTCTCCACGGGAATAATGACACTCTTGCGGCGCCGATGTCGTTGATATTACTGGCGATGAAAGAAATCCGATATATTGATTGCGAGGCGAAAGCAGAGCTCGTTAATAATACTAGGTTTCTTAATTCCTCGCTATTAACTATTAAGTAATATCGGCTACTGGGTTTCTTTTGCTCGTGACGAGGTAGTGGACACACGCGAAAAATTCCAAAAAGAAATTTACTTGGTGGTTCCGTAATTCTTTTTCTTATTTACTTTTCGTATTAATGCCATATAATGAAACCTGCGTAGGACTTTCTGACGTTAACGCTGTTAATAGCCTCAATAATTTAACGCTCGCAGACACCATTGAATTTATTTGCGACAAAACTGGATAAAACGCTGTAAAAAAAATTTCTTTTATTAATTCAGAACGACTCTGATGAGATAAATAAGATGCCGAATAAAATTTTGAGATATTTACGAGTTGTCACTCAGCTGAACGGCGGAGAGGAGAGAAGCCATTAGATGCTCTCTCGCCCTATTTATACTGTAAAGGTTGCTTTGCGTTTTATTGCCGACGTCGTGTTTGTTTTGCCGGCAAGGGACGCCCTTTTTGCTCCGTTACAAGGTGCGGCTTTTTATCATTACACGGTGGGTGCGATGCACCTATCTTGGTGCGCAGCCTCGTCACACGTGTAACCCTATACCTTCTTCTGGACGCTGGAACGGATAAAAGGAACTTCGACATGCATACATCCATAATAAACGGATCGCGTCCTGTAAAAGCGGCGCCTCGTAAAGTCGCAATTAACTACAGCGTGTACCAAAGCACGTGAATTAACTGAGATTCAGGACGCGTTTCTAAATCGGATTAAACGAGGCGCAACGAATCTCGAAAGCGCGCGAGTTTTTTACCCACCCACCTCCCATAATTCAGTAATCTACGTTGTAATAAGTACTTATAGCGCGGCTCGCTGCACAGTAGAATACGGACGCGTTAGCGCAACAGCCCCTACAAACGAGTTCGTATACACGCTTAACGTATGTCAAAATTCGTGCGGATAGAACGCGAGCCGAGATATAATTTTAAACGCCGCGCACATTTTTTTTTTAACTTCAGCAAAGCCTTAGGAGGCTTTAATATCTCGCATCTGCGCGATGGTGTAAAAATTAGATTCAAGAAAATTACGTCGGCATAATTGCACTGACGGAACATTAATGTTGCCATTTAATGGCAATTAAAATGGAAAATCCAATTTTTTACATTTTCGGCTGGCCGCTCTATCTTTCATAGCGAACTTATTAAAATTAATACGCGGCAGACTGTAAGATACATTAGTGGCTGAAATTAATTCTCATTTCTATATTTTTTTTTTCTTTGAACGTGTGTGTCACTCTATAAATCTGTCAATATTTAATTATAGAAAAGAAATTAAATATATGTAACACTTATCGTTTGTCTTTGTACTTTGCCGAATGTTCTAAAAATTTCGCTTTACCGCGAATTCGAATTTATGAGTAATTCGAGCTGCGCGGTAACCGCCCGTGAAACGGAGCGTATCAATTATAGGCAATTCGGCATTTTATTCGACGGCGCGGCGGAACAACGACTTTACTTCCTGCTCGCCGCGCCGCGCACACGGCGAACTCATTTTTGATCACGGCGTCTCCCTCTGCCCCCTTCCTCTTCTTTTTTGTCACCGGCAAATAAAATCCAGTAAGAGCGAACGGATATCGATTCCACGGCGGTGGCACCGCCCCAGTTCGCGGGCGTGGTGTGTAAGGCCGGCTTATAACAGTTCTCCTTTCCCGACGACACCGCCGCCGATTCTCCGTACGGTTAGCCGCAATTCCCGCAATGTTTTAAAAAATGAGCCCTGAAAAATTTGCGATATGAGATATACAATTAAATCTTTAATCGTCAGCATCTAATAGTGATACGACACGTTATTCTCTTCACTTGTTAAAGCATGAGAATGCTATCAGCTCGCTACAAAGGGAGAGCGCCGCGTTTATTATCGACCACGATCGTATATCGCCGCGTTATGGGCGCGGTCTCAATGAAGGATCCCGATGGCTTGCCGTCCATCCGCGTGGCTTAACTTCGACGCAACGACTTTTATGTGGTCGAACTTTTCCAGCCCGAGCTACCCGCCGAAAGAGCTAATTATGGCGGAAACTTTTTTAACGGCTTCGAAGCAACATTCTATGGAGGGCCACCAACCAGGAGGAGTTCTGCCGTTGACGTAAAAAATATCACCCCCGTTCGCGACGTTAATACACAAATAACGAACTTAGGGGTGAAGCCCTCCGCCAGTTTTCAATCGCTCGATTTCACGTCCCGGAGTTAAATAGGAATTTTATTGTCAAGTACGCTGCAAAAGTTTTCTAATTTTTTTTTATCCTTCTGTTCTGTTAATAAATTTCTCTCGAGCATTAAACGGGCGCACCGAGGTCGCTCGCGAAGACTGTCGACGCACGCGGCGAAACCTGTCAATAATAAGCGCAACGGTGGGGCTGCTGTTAATTACAAATTAGACGACGTTGCGAACGGGTTTAATGAAATTCGGGGAGGCAGCGCGAGCCCGATAAGTTCGCACGGCGTGCAGGCGGCACGCACTTAAACATCGTCAATGTAAGGCGCGCTATCGTTGGAACGCTATATATAAGCCGCGCTGCAGCGTTGCACCGAGGGCTCGCCGCGACGAGTAAAGTATTGATTCGGAAGGCATCGCTCGGTAGCACTGCCGCAGTACTTCCCGAAGAAATTGCCTCTTTCCGATTAACTTAATTTCGCGAGACGCGCGTTGCCTGCCGTGAGCTGTGGCCTTTAACAGTTTCGGCTGCCGGCGTAAGTGACACCGTGCCCTGAAACACGACGAGTTTCCTGCCGGGTGCACTTTCTCGGTGCCCTCGTTGTCGTCGTCGCTTTAAAAGTCTCGGTATCACGAGACTCTTGTTACTTCCTCGTATCAATCGACACATCGTGAACGGATAATTTGTTTTAATAAAGACTTTTGAACATTCTGTTATAATGTAACAAGAATTCATACGATAAACTTGATTGACGCGCGAATACAGACGAAGAATACACAAACGTACAATACGCAATAAACATTTGGTAAAAGTTTAGGTAAAAGTTTACAATAACTTACACAGCTCGGATTACTTTGACCTTGACATATGTTGTCAAGGACATAATACTGAGTAACTTTTCCTTATAACTTAATCGGCGGTCGCTGCTTATTAAAAAGTTATAAACAAAAAAGTTATAGTTCACGCATAACATTTTTCACGCGAACCGAGGTTTACCCACACCCCCCCTGCTTTCGGGGGAGGTGAAGTAGCCGCTTCCTCGCTTACGTGTGTACTGTTTAGTAAATATTGGCTATGGTAAACAAGCTTGTAAAATGCGCCACGGACCCATGTGGCATCTCGTTTCGCGTGGATTTGTGTCCTTTGTATCTAACATACATATATTTATTTATTATTTATCATTTTTGTAAACCTACACAACCTATACACGTAAGCGAGGGAGGGGCTACCGCACCTCCTCCGAAAACAGGGGGGGGTGTGGGTAAACCTCGATTCGCGTGAAAAGTGTATGCGTGAACTATAACTTTTTTTGTTTATAACTTTTTAATAAGCAGCGACCGCCGATTAAGTTATAAGGAAAAGTTACTCAGTATTATCCGAGCTGTGTAAGTTATTGTAAACTTTTACCAAACATTTTATCATTCATCAATGTAGCGACGTAATGAGATATGCAATTAACTTTTGATAGAGCCGTTCGCGTTTACGAGATTACTCGAATGATTAAACCGATTTTATAAAACCTTCCGTACACGACAATAATTTCAAAATTTGGAACTCAATAATTATGCAGGCGCAATTATGAGCGGGGTACTTCTATCTATATACATGAAAAGCCAGCGAAATCATTTCGTGTTTGAAAAACATGGGCTCGTTTAAGCGATGCTAAGCAAATCGCGAGCATTCGTCATTTGATTATTCATCGTTACGGCGGAGTACATACAGACACGTTTGTGTTTTAACATTTGAAAGAAAATCGTTCAATTTGATTGTTTTAATTGATTTAGATCTGACTAAAGCTGGTGGGACCGGATGAAGCCAGACTCTGAAAAGGCCCCGGGATATGTCCGTCACGTCGCAATATCCCGCGCGAGCAATGGAATTAATAATGAAATTACACCTCGTCCACCATCGGTTTCCACTTTGTCGGGTACACAACAGGGCAACGCGAACTCGATCCATTAACACAACAGACGTTTCGCTGGCATGTTAAGCCGCGCCTTGCCCTAAGATCACAGGAATACGAGGCGCATTCTAGATCCCCCTACGGCCCGTCGCGGTATCAGACGCACAGGGACGCGAGACCACCGTGTCGTTGGGTTTGCATTATTACATCCTCGACTGGAAACGTATCCGGCGGAAAGCGTCTGGAGTCAAAGAAACGAAACGAGCGCCAGGGGAGGAAAAAGGAAGATGGGATTACCCGCGGAAACCGAAACTCGCCCTCTGCGCTCCGGTATTTTCGCCGTAATTACGCCGCTCGGGCTTCCGCTCCGTAATAAAAGTGCGATCGCGTCGGCGGAATGAAGGCAGAGATTAATTTTCAGGACGGTATATCGCAAGGAGAATTGCAGATGAATATCTCGGGCTCGAGACCATTGCCGACGCACGCTCCTTGCCTTCGGAGCGATAACAATAATGGAGCCGCGGCAAGCTCTGCCTTTCTCTCTCTGCGGCGCGGCTATCCGCGGCTCTGAGATTTTTCTCTGGAACATCCCTTTGTTACGAATTATTTATAGATATATATTACGCGTGATAATAAAAATGAGAATATTTATCAGGATTGTTTGATGTCGATGAGTCGCTATTAGAAAAATCCCGAAATGTATTTAATTGACTTCTCTTTTCAATAAAGTTATCAATAATAAACTTGATATTTTTTAATTTCCATACCCTTCTTTTCCTTTTCAATTTATCTCGTCTTATATTTACCTCGTGACATGACGTTATCAATTATTTATAGAATTTAATCCGTGGCTGAGAACTTTTTCACGTTAATGCGTGCAAAATACGAACTGCGCGTTGAAGCTAATACATTACCAGCAAGAAGAGTCTTAATATACTTCAGTGTCTGCACAGCACCGACGAAATAGCGAAAAGACTTTAGATCTGTCTTGTATAATACCAGGAGTGCATACGAAACGAGTCTGCACCGCCACAGCAGAGCGCGCGTGTCGAAGTCATTTTCTGATAAACTTGGCGGAGAAAGGAGAACAGGGTGAACATTTATATCTTCGACTTTCTACTTCGCGAATTTTACGGCAGATACGCTCCATGCGGCTCCCTTTGTCAACTGAAATTCCATAGAAAACTCATTTTCCTTGTAGGCAGACGAAGTTTTATGTTCGCTTCTTTTACCGTTAACTCTTGTGCGGATGTACGGACAAAATTATTAAAAGAAACAAAGAAGCTCATCTTTCGCTCTCCTTAACGCTGTGCCAGCAAGACATAAGAAGATAAAACTTTAACGCTCCATCTTCAATGAGAGAAAGAGAAAGAGAGAGAGAGAAATATGTTAATTAAAGAACTTAGGGAAAAAGAAATTATAGCAACGCGGCATATTAAAATCTATACTTGAGACTGTTAAAAGAACCTAAGCTAAAAAAAAATTATCTTACACAAAATATACTGAGAAGAATAATAGGTTTCTCTAATTGTCTTAAATGCACAGCCTCTTCAGATGATTTGATTCTGCTTTAGGAAACGCTATTCTCGAGAAAACGTTTAAAAAGAACGCGTTTACAAGCAGCAATCCGTTACTCGACGAAATATGGCTATTCACAATATAAAACAATATTGTGAGCAATTCTCTCTCTCTCTAGAGAGAGCTCTCTCTCTCCTCCCATCCCGAAATGCTGGAAGCAAATTACGAAAAGTAATTGTATTCTTTTCATTTATTTGCTCAGAGCGTTTTAATATCAGCCGCATAACCTCACGGCGAATTTTAAAAACAGCGCTGGCTCTCCACAACGAGACGCTAAACTTCTGTCTATCTAAAGTTTACCCATTTCGTAGTTTGGTATTTTTTTGCTCACTACGTACATCTTTCAAGAATGAGAATGCGGGAGTTCCATGGGTTCGTCGGCAATGTATTTTACGATGGTATTATTCCGCGGCTCTTTTAAGTAAGATCGACGAGTTTTACATGACTGCGTGAAACCTGCTATACCCTAAAACGTTAAACGAAGTAAATCGCTCGTTCACGCAACAAGAAATTAACGTCGCGGCCGTATTCGATGAGTTCGACGTCGTTTAGTATCGACGTCGAATCTTTTAGTTGCTCAAACATCCGTATCACGTATACACGATGTTTTCACCGAAGACTCACCCGGCACTCTGAAATACTTTCGTCCCGTTTACAATGAAATAGGAAGAACGGGGAAGGTGGATTCCTGTAAGAGAGAAGTCTCGGGTGACTCGGCATGGAAAATTCGAATACGTGCCGGGAGCCAATCTATCCAAAAGGAGAAAGAAAAAACGAGCCGGCGGAGAGGAATGCTACGTGGAAGGATATTGCGTCGTCGTCAACTCTCGCGACAGAGGGATAGACATCAACGGCGGGAAAGAAAACCAACGACTTCAATTTTTCTTTTGTCTTCGTAGATTGGAATCGTCCCTAACGCGAAATCGCGGAGCAATAAATGTCGGTGTGCGTATACAGCAGCAAAACTAGAGGAGAAGCAGACACATTATTGTACAAGATATTATTTCTTATTCGTTTGATACGATGGCATTCAAGATGATATACCTGCCTGCCTTAAATATTTTTATTTTACTTCTAAACTTACTTCTTTTGATTGTTTCCGGTTTAATTTTGTTGTTAAAATATTTGAATTATATTTGATATATAAAAACAAATTTTTATAAAATATTGTTTGTCTCTGATTATTGTTACATAGAAAATAAGTAAATTTGAAAGCTTTTTTTTTAAGTGCGCGATTCAATGTGATGACAAATTTAATTATGTATATACAATATTTGCAACGAATCTATATTAACATCTTGTTTTTGCGATACTTTGAAGTTCAAGATTGATCGAACTTATCTCAATTTTCAATATACTTATTTTGATGTTGCTCCAGAATATTATTGTCATACTTGCAAAATACAATTTTGTATTTATTTATCTTTCTTACTAGAAAGCGGGTACGGGTCTAAATATAGAACGATGAGAAGAATGTCCATAATGTAAAGAAAATAAGACGCCCCATCGTTCGCGGATTCTACGAGGAAAAGCGGTTATTTGCTCTCTTCGAGTTGTCATGCATTTGAAAAAATTCAATAAACCTCACCGTATTTCAGACATGATAATCAAAATAAAAATCTCTCGTCAAATATTTGTATAACTTTAATTATTTTTCTCCCTTTCTCTCCCTTCCTCTGTTTCACGGTAACGTATTGTCGCTCAAAAGAACGTCAATTTATCGTACGGGACTATCTGGTACGATTCTGGCAAAGGCACCAGTCTTTTCGATAATCTTAAATCGCATTTTTCACGATGAGAATGGAAAATTCGCTACACACAATGCGGCGGATAGCCGAGGTCCTTGAGATGCACGACAAACGTTCTCGAGCAGAGCTACGTTAGGATGGTACTCGAGAAAAGAAGAAAAGAGTATACCGTTCTCCGAAACGTTTTTGCGCTACCTCAACTTTAGAGTACCCTCCGTCCCGATCGAGACGACGACGTGCGTGTATACGATTGTTGACAGGATGGGCCGATTCGAATCGCGTCGCTCAAAAGCGATTCCCTAACCGCCGTAATT
Organism: Temnothorax ravouxi; assembly: GCA_030770255.1. Lineage (NCBI taxonomy): Eukaryota > Metazoa > Arthropoda > Insecta > Hymenoptera > Formicidae > Temnothorax > Temnothorax ravouxi. Next base: position 850,694 of record JASTWP010004269.1, read on the forward strand.
TATTAGCGTACGGCAAAAATTAATTGCATTTTTTATCTGTTCGCCATTTCCGAAGAAAGTTAGACGCTATCAAGAAGATAACTGGCAGCAATCGCTTTTATGAACTCATTAAAACGCCGGTGGTAACTTCAGCTCTTGTATTAATTTTTTTTGCCTTTCGCCGCACTCAAACAGCAATTATTGTATCGGTATATTAAGTCATATAAATAAAATTTTAAAAAATGCTATCGTATACTCTTATCATTTATTGAAATAAATACTTTGCAAAATATGAGTGGAAATATCTCCGACCACTCGCGTATTTTTCAATCAAAATATTTGCTTCTATAAATAAGAGAAAGTGCTATGAAAAACAATTAAAATATTTCAAAACGCAAAATAAATGTTTCATGGTAGAAATCGATTACTTGCACTAAACAAGCAAACAAACGATCTTTTTGCCATATATTTATTGGCAACAAGCAATTATCCTCGAAATAAATTCACGTCGGTTTTTCGGGCTTGCCTATGATTTTATCCTCTTCTAACTCTGCCTGCCAATGCTTCAAACTTGCCATTGGAATTAATACGAATCGTTTAAAGACAACTATCGTTCGCAATGAAAATCGGATAGAAACTGGAGTATAAATCATATCAACAGGATTAATCAATTCGATCTGAAATAAAATTTGTGGACATTTTCTTCTTTTAGTAAATCTCCAAACTAATTGGAATAAACTGTGTAACTGTCTGTTAAGCGTGTTACCATACACCGCAGAGGGAAATCAGCAAATATGAATAATGTATCTTTGTGTCCACCTAAAACTACATCGAAATTACACCGTGTTTCATCTCGAGCATGTGAAACGTTCTCGTGATTCAGAATTTCTCCATGTCCGGTTTTGCAACAGTAGACAGCAATATGTTCGATCGCGCGACGAAAGTTGACCTGTACATGTTAAGCAGACATGCGGCGGAATAAATCTTGGGACAGAGGCTGCTTTACACGGCAAGAATCCCCGTGACATTTGTAGCTGGTCCCACTCGTCGCGCCACCGTATATACATATCTCTGCGGAAAGCACGCCGCGTGTGAGAGAATATTAATGTCTACATGACGAAACTTCCGATGAATACCGGCGACCAGAGGGTTTCCGCTTTCTAAAGCTCCATGTACCGCTGCCACACAACACACAGAATCGTCTATTTTAGAAAGTTGTATAAAACATCTTGTGGGAAATGATAAGTTTATAACGCTATCGCTTTGAGCATTGATATATATACGTTATTTCAAGCCTTTTCGTTTCATATGTGAAATAACATTTAGAATATTAGAACTCCTAATTTTCTAGACTAACAAATATTGGTTAAAATATTTTTCACAACTCTTGAAAACTCGAATTTTTATAGTTCAATTTTCGTATAGTTAATAAAATTCAATGCAATATCGATTACAATACGGTTTTTTTAAATTTAAATTAGCGTGCTTTATTTTGAATCTATCTACATCTATCTGCATTCATTTATCGAATATTATATAGATAATAACAAATGTAATATTATGCAGCTGAAAATTTCAGATCGCGCAAAATAAATTAATTAATAAAATTCAATTTATATATCGCTTGACCAATCTTTATGGTAATTAAATGGAGGAAATTTTGAAACAGATGACATTAATATTTTAATAATAAAACGTTTTTGTATGGTTAATGTCCAATGTCTTCGACGTGGATGAAACTTTAAACTTTAATTTCTCTTTAAGGCGCATTGTTACAAAGTTTCCCCTTAGGTAACTGCTCTCTTATTTCGGTACGTTGATCAATATAAAGTTGCGCTTCCATCCCATGGTCTTAAATAGTATAGCATGAATGCCGCTCCATCTCATCAATGAGAGAACTTCCGGCGCGGGCGACTTGATTCTAATTAACCAGAATTTATAATCCGCGAGACTAATTCCCTATTTTTCGAGGGAGAGCACTTTAATGGTTCTTTATATGCTCACGTCGCAATTAATTTTCAAGATACTGATGTGAATTTATACTTTCCTCCGTCTTCGCGCGTCTGCGAGTATCCGTCTTCTTTTTCTTCCCTCGTCCTCGAGTTTCAGCTTTAAGCTGTGAAAACTGGCAAAGCGACGAGAGCGCGCGGCTATTTTCATAATTTGATGAGAAAGGGCATGTCTATGCTGTTCAAAAAGGGAAAAAAGAGGATGCGGGTAGACGCATGTGTATCGTTTACGGGGGGACAAAAATAACGTAAAGACAAGAGCGCGTACAAACTTCGAAAAGAAACTTCAGAAAAAATTGCAGGAAAAAGAAAACAATTTACGTTAGATAAGTAAAGCCGACGGGTGATATTACGTGGCGTGCAATTAAGAAGTTAAGGGGAGGACGGTCTTTTCTTATCTGGAAGTTTTCAAGTCGACGACAAAAGCCGGAAGAGCACGTCGTTGTTGGAGCGCCGGTCGACGCACCGGACGAAATTACGCAGCTTCGCGTCAAGAAAAGAAGCTTACGGAAAGTTTTCCATTCTGCCGCGTAGGATAATTCACTTGTTCACCGAGGACTTATCTGAATTGCTCCAAATTCATCCATCATTCATCGGATTTCTCCATTTACGTTGCGCGATAGGGGGTTTTCCCCTCTCATAAAGTGCCTTACCAATAAAAGTTGTCGCGAAGGGGACTTCCCGTCCGGAGGAAGAAAGACGCCGATGACTAGGCAGATCCCGGGCCTCGTTTGATGGATATGTACATGTACACACAGATTTTCGGTGGCGCGGTTCTCAACGAGAAAGGGGGGGGGAACGGAACACGTACAAGGCGAGAGCGACAACTGACATCGGCGACTCTTTTCTCTTTTTTTTTCAATACGTTTATTATTTTTTAAACAATAATTTTAACCGTTCGTTATTTCAATCGTTTTACATACGTGGATAGTTGTGTAGAGTGTAGACGTTAGCTTACAAATAGATTAGTTTAGTTTATCCATACATAATGCATGTGAGTGTTTCTCTTCTTCTCTCCTTTCCGTTAGAGTAATGGCTCCTTGTAATTAGGTAATTAATATTTTACACATATAGCGTCTCTGCTTCTGCTTTCTCTCTCTCTCTCTCTCTCTCTCTCTCTCATTCTTCCCTTTCGCACATTCTATCAACTCTCACTCGTTCACGTCCTTCCAGTCCCTTTCTTCTAACTCTCTGCCTCTTCTATCGTACCCTTCTCGCCTTTTCGATCTTTAGTCGGGAGCGGAATTACGTGAGAAATTATAGACGGATTTAAGTGCCATTTGCCCCTCGAAGCGAGATCGAGCGAGCTCGATTATAAATGCGTTGTGCGAGACGGCGTGTGCGTTTCGTGACGAAACGACGGAAGAAACGCGACGGAAACGCAACGAAGGAACGAACGTGCGGGTGTGTAGCTGTACGCTACGTGCATGCTGCATGTGCGTGTGTGTACCTGTACGTGTGTGTATGTATTCGTTGCCGTTTAAGCCCCGGCGAGCACCGCGGTCGTTTCGCCGGACGACGCGTTATACGAGCGGCGCGCGTGGAATCGCAAATCGCGGGATAAATCGCGACACGATTGTCGTTGCCGAGATGTGCCGGCGCCGACTTCCCCAGGCAGCAGCGATCGCCGGAAGCAAGCGTCGTCGTCGTTGTCGACGAGAATTACAATACCGCCGCGCGTGCACCGCCGTGTACTCTGGCGCTTAAATTCCCGAGCAAACCCGTCAGTCCGTTATTCTTGATGAATGCAACGAGCTGGAACATCTTATTCGCTTGTCGCGTCTGAGGCGTTCCGCGTTGCCGAATTTACCGTGCGTACTGCATTTACTGTCGTGTCAATTCAAAGTAGGCATTGTTGAATTTATGTTAGAGATTAGAACCCTTGTTGAATAAGAAATAAGAAATTGTAACATTTCAAGTTTCCCCTAATTTATATGACCTATGGTCATAATTATATATACAAATAACGTATAATGGTTTTATTTTAATATTCTTCATTAATAAAAGTTTCGTAACCATCATAAAGTTATTAAAAATCCATATCAGTTTTGTAATTGAAATAATTATCGAATTATTAACAATCGATAACTATTAATTTTAACATTTGAAAATATTGCGCGATGGAGTCTAATGTCAATAATTATAATTAATGATTAATATAATGACGATTCTCTCAATTTTTCTGAGAATCTCTCTCTTTTCTAGATAAAACAATAATACCCTCTTTAAATAAGACAATATGTATGTTCTCAGATTTATGAAATATATATATTCCGCATATCTATTTATAAAACAGTCTTACCGCAAGATCTCATCGCTTACTTGCACGTGTCTCGCTGAGATGCAAGTGTCAGCCGCATTCCGCATCTCCATTGTTCTCGCAAATGCAGTTCGGCAAAGCAGGCGACGGGCGAGGAATAACGTCGCGCACCTCGCGATCGTGCGATCTCACTGCCGGCGCATTACGCCACATCCGGCACGTCGACTTGGCGTCGCTACCGCTAAATCGGATGTATAAAAGAAGTCATAAAAGTTACTATACAGTCTATCGTACGGTATCGACAGCGCATCAGGCTCGCGGGGGCTCGAATTACACGCTGGCTGGATTCGTCGAAATACTCGAATTAATTCGGGATATCCAGATGATCGCAGTGCGGTTAATTCGGGTATTTCGACGTGTGAATAAACGACGTATCGATAGCACACGACAAGTTCAAAGGGGAAAATTCCGCGTCGTTCGTTAAACGGTGGCGACTAACGTTCCGCGATATCTGGATGCTGCCGGACATTAACGTTCCGATATCTAACGCCACAAATTGTTCTAATATATATCACTGAAAAACGAAGATCCGCAAGATTAACATTGGTACCGCAAGGTATCACCGAATTATAAAACAATTTTCTAAAACCCAAAATTGAGATTGAAGTGATCGAGATATTTGGACAATCTCGAATGAGACTATTTTATATATTTATTGAGCCAACTGATATCCCGACTCGCCGGACCGAAATTGCAACTGACGCGACATTCGCGAATGAGCCAAATTCGAGTACTCGAATATCGAAAGAATAAGAAACCGTGAAGCCCCGATCTGATTAACCGGCGGTGTGCCAATAAATATGTACAAATCACGAAATTCGACACCGATATTCAAATACCGAGCCATTCGCAACGATCGCAACGACGACCGCTCCGCAATTTGGCGAAAGAGAGAGAAAAAGAAAAAGAGAGAGAGAGAGAGAGAGAGAGAGAGAGAAAGAGAGAAAGCTTAATTGCGAGACTCGTCGATGCGATTTGCGAACGTTCGCCGGCGAGTCTTCGATGGAACTCGTCCGTAAAGGAAAAGTACACCCGCGCGCACCCGGATGTCGCGCCAGGTGCAATGCTCAAGTAACAAGTAACATAATAGACGCATGTTGGGCAGGTGGCACTCGTTTCTAAGACACGTCAGACAACAGACGCACAAGGAACAGACAGACAGATAGACAGACAGACAGACGGACAGACGACGGACAGACAGACAGACAAACAGACTGATAGACAAACAGATAGACAGAGAGATCGGCATGTCAAAAATGTAGAAATCTCGGTGATTCGTTGTTTATTTAAAACAAATTTTCCCTCCTCCCCAAAAAATTTTCGCGCCTCCTACTTCACGCGCGCCTCACCTATCCTCACAATCTCACGATCGCTGTTCGTCCCGCGTACATTCCTCTTATCGTTCGCCCTCACGCAACCCCTTTCTACGCCTCCATTGATTGGTTTCCACCACCCACACTCGTACACACTCGGAACCGCGACTCGCCAGAACGATAATAATCCTCGCTAATAATATTCAATGACAATAATAATAATAGTTACAATAATAGGATAATAGCGATTACAATAATAATAATCGTCGCAATCGTATAATAACGATCCGCAATGACTAGTAATGGCGAGAAATATTCACTATCTCCCCCCCCCTTTTAAACCCCTTCGTGTCCTCTCCTGGCAACTCTTCCCTCCGCTTCACACCGTATATACATATGTATAGCAATAATTATCTCACTTCTTTCGTTACGGCGTCGATTAATTAAACGCTTCATTTTCTCATTCTCATTCTCTCTCTCTTCGTCTCTCTATACAGCGATAATATAAACACTATACCGACAATGAGACAATAGCAGTGATGTGACGACACGCGACTCGGATGGCGTGAGCTCGATGTAGTCATGAAATCGAAAATGGCAGAAAGAAAAAGATGAACCCTTTAATGGCGCAGGCGCGACGATGATATACGGCGACCCAGTCTCTTAAATTCCCCGAGAATAATGCCGAGAAAACAGCATCTTCCACTTTCTCTCACGCTGTTCCTCGAACATTAAACTTTTTATTACAAGTTGTATGTCTTTAAAAAATATTACTGTGTACTTTCGTTAATCGCCTTATCGAGTTGATCGCATTTATTAAAAACGGCGATGTAATTTGTGTACTCGTGCAGAATCGATCAACTGAATAATAGATGAGAGAATGATAGATGAAAAGGATCAAGACTATGATCGCCACATTTATTTTGATAAGTGTATTATCATCGAAGCGACTTTTAAGCGTAATAAAAAAAAATGCGACAAAAAATTGAAGAGATGTAATTATATAAATTATTATTATATTTTTTGGATGTATTTAAAATGCATTATCACTGAATGAAGAAAACAAATTAACAAAAATATTGAACTTAAAAATCTTATCAGATTCAATCAATCTTCCAATTATTATTATTATTATATACATCTGATATTAAAAGCAAGAAAAAATATCCATGTACCTATATTATCTATGATTTTTAAAAAATTACTTGTAATCAATTTTCAGCAAAAACAAATTTAATAAATTTCGCGTCTGCTTTTGCATTTCCGTTTATCACGCTTAATGACGCATCAAAATAACTGATTTAAAAGTTGGGACGCTCTTTACCGTCGGTATTTCGTCGTTTAAATGCCGATTTATCACAATTGCAAATTTCCTAAATTTAACGCACATGTAGAATTACCATTCTTGTTACACATGATCACATACATTTTCAATGATCTCATGAATAAAACACGAATGTTCCCACTATGGATTTTGATTGCCAATTTTCCGTGACTGCGAAATAATACATAAGAATCATTAATGTTGCGCGCATATCGATAGCGCAAAAATATCGAATGAAATATAATAGCGTATAAGCAGCGAAAAAACTGTTTGCAGCTATCAACAAAGCATATGCCTCACGGTATTTCGGAATCGCAAATGGCACAACCTAATGATTTGTGCCGTTTTACGGATTAATCCTTTCTTGAATATAACGAGATTACATACCCCAGCCAGCGATGATACAAATAATCCACAATTTTTATGAAAATTCATTCGACATATTTCCAAGATGATTTTTATCACCGAAATATATAGCAACTTTTCAAAAAGATCGGATGTAAATAATGGTATACATAGAACGCACGTAATATCCTCGCAATTCGTAATCACTCGGTTACACCGTCATCATATTATATACTCGCTCGTTTAAATTGCGAAAGCATTTATTGTCCTACAAACAAGATTAAAATTTCGTATCTATGCCAACAAAATGAATTTCGTCGTTAATCAAACACGCGGCTGACCGACGCGAGCTGCGAAATAAATGAGGCAAATGAGAGGCGCCGTTAAATTGGTCGCCTGACGATTCCTTTCGCTGCTCTTGCCACTGTCGCGTGTTTTTCCCATGTCGCGCATATCTCTTACCTATATGAAATTATTTTCTTTGCACATCTCTCCGCTTCGGCGTCTCGTACCTTCTTCGTTCGCCCGCTTATTTTGTCGTACGCATACGCAAACATGCACACACACACACACAAACCCGCCATGTATCCCTCACGCACCGCATGCACACGCGTACGGATCACTCTCTTGCTCTCTCTCTCTCACGGGCTCTTTCACGCGCGGGCACTCACGCACGCACGTAGAACGCAACACTCGTTCGATAAATACACGTAATGAAATATATTTCAAGCCGACTTAATATATAGGATAACAGCTTCATCTCCATTTGTATATCTCGTTTTAGGTCGTAAATCTAGAGGATTGGCACGAGTCCGCCGTACGATTCGATTAGTTAGAAAAAATCTAGAATTTCTTAATTACCCGTAATTTTATCGTAAACATGTAACTGTAGATTCGATACGTTTACTCTCTTATTAACACACGTTCGCCTACATATTACGGATATAACAAAACGCTCGTATGTTACTTTTTTTTCTTCCTTATTCCTCGTATGTATTACACGTTACTCGTGTGTGTGTGGCCGCGTGCCTGTGTGTATGTGTGTGTGTAGTAGAGTATATACCTATGTGCGAGCATACGCGCGTTGCACGCTCGCGCGTGTGTGTACGGGCTATGTACGTATATATACGTATATAACTTGCGTTCTTTATCTGCATTTTATCCTTAATTTCCCTTAGACGCTCGTTATCTCGTTACCTAATTAACGCAAACGTCGTAGTCGTGCCTCCCGAGCGCGGCGCGCAAGAAGCGCGCGATTCGCTCGTCGAGATCGCCAAAGAAGGAAAAGAAAAAAAAGAAAGAATCGGGAAACGGATGAAGAAACGCGGAACGCAGAGAGGAAAGGAGAACGGGAGCGCGTTTCGGAGTTTCGATCGGAAGGGCCCGAAGGGGGAGTTTAAAACTGGCCTCCTTCTAGCGATGGCGCACCAACACCCTCGCACGCGAGATACACCAACGGGATAACGGGTTATCGAGTCCTGCTCACTCTCAAAAGAAGTTTGCGTATTATTCACCGTCAACTTTCTCGTAACCTAAATTATCTCTAAGTGTAAAAAAAGTGAGACGCTTCTTCCACTTACGTTATATATTACGGTAACGTGTCTGGTGCGTCGGCGTCGCGTAAACGAAGATGCGAGATCGTAATAACTATGTTACAGTTAGTGTGAGGCAAGATATGTGCATTAATAGAATTAAACTTCTTCGTGTCCGAGAGAAGTGACGGCATCTTTATACCTAAAACCACGATGGATGTTTCGGGACGCGAAAAAGGAAATGGACTGGAAGAAATTTTCGTATCTAGGACTGAAGAAAACTCTCTCGACACACGTGACCTCGTACCTCGAACGTGACTCTGTGATTCCTAATTACCGATGTATCTCTCCCGTGACGATTATACCGACGCGCAACGACGATTCGTTGCGTCCGTAAGCAGGCGTTAGTCCGGGATTATCGCTAGCCGCTGAGAAACCGCGCTTTCGCTCCCGCTTGCGAGATTCGCGGACGAAATTACGCGACGGTGCACGGAACCTCGGCGTCGGTCCATCGATCGAGACCGACCTATTCTACTTTAAAAAAAAAGCGCGCCGTTCTTTCCCCTCCGCTTACTTTTGGTTTCAGAAGCCCTCCGTCCAAGCGAAAAGCGCTACGCGACGAGGGAGGATTTCTCTTCCTTTCTCGCGGTATATATATATATATATAAATGTATATATATATTGTGTATATATGAATCGCGTACGTACAGAGTGAATCGGAATATCTATGCGCGTTTGTGTCGTAAAAATGCTGAACGATCGACGATCGGCGAGTCGAAAAAAAATCCCTTCGGTCCATCACGTCGATTTCCGACGGTCATGAAATCTCTTCCCCATACGCAAACGAGAAACGACGTGACGTAACCAAACAAGAATGGCTCGATAATTCGCGAATGACCGTCGTCTCCGGTAAAATCGCCTACTTCCGTTCCATCGCGTATGGATACACGTAGAGATGGCGACATATCTATATTGGGGAACGGCGGGATCCATTAGGAAACGTTTGACGTTCGCCATCTCTATCTCTCATTGGAAGCATTCTCGATTTTTGCCAGCTTTTCCCGCTGAAAAATATCGACTTTATCATCTCTAACTTTGTGTCGTCGAGTGCTCGGTGTGCGGCATGACCTTCTACAGGCTCGTATCAATCCTCGCGTGTATGCGTGTGTGTACACATGGGGGGGGTGTATCGGAAATCACACGCTTTCCCTCGGTTACAAACATCCGGACACGGTCTTCCATTAGCGAAGATTCCATTTCGTTTAACGTCGACAACGTCTCAATTTGCCTCGTTAACCGTTATACGTTATTCCTCAGATCCTACCTCCACTTCTCAAATAAAGTCCAAGCCGAAATCAATTAAAGGATGTTCTGATTCGCTCTTTCCTTAAAGTTCCACCCGTTAAAACCGTTAATAATTCGAGAGCTATAATTCCTTAACGCGATAATCGGCGATTCGGAGGTAAAGCGCCCGACTGCAGCCCGATACACAGCTGTGTACACATGTGCGTGTGTGTGCCTGTACGGCGTGTGTATGTGTGTGTGCGTGCGTGCGATGCAAAATATGCACGGGCACATTCCCGCGTCCTTTCGGTCTGCCCGTAAACGCCCGCTCGAACGGAACGGCTGATGGGAACGGGCCGCGAAGAACCGAGAACGGCGGCGTGTCGCCAATCACCCCCGGGGAATCCCGCGGGCGCAAGAAAGAAAAAAATCACCGGCGCCGCGGAGAATCGCCGCGAAAATCCACGACGCGGCGACGAACATCCTCGGTCGGCGCGGCGCGCTTCCTTATAAATCTCCCTCCGCTTTTTTTCTTTTATATATAGTCTTTTTCGCGTTTCGTTTAATCGTAGAAAATGTGTGAGGCGTACAAAAATGGTGTCCCGCGGCACACTCGACGCACACTCGCGTACTTCCGTCTCGCGTGCCGCGTCTCCTCGTCCTCCTCGTCTACTCCGCCGCGTTCCGTTTCCGGTTTCCCTCCCTCATCCTCCGTACGATCCTTCTTGCGTTCTCACTTCCGCCGCGAACGAAAAATGAATGGCGCTGGGTGAGTGCAGGGGAGGAGGCTGCGTCGAAGGTCCGGCCTGTCTCTCGTCCTCTTCCACTTGCTCTCATTTCTCTCGTTAGCCTGACTTTCGCCCGTTCGCGCTCCTGCTTCTGCATTTCTTTCGACATCGAGGACGTGTAGAAAAAAAGGGGGAGGGGACGATATATTTTCCGTGTTCCCTTCATCGTTCGCCGGCGGCGAACACTCGGCGACAAATATTCATGGATGGCCCTGCTTGGTGGCCGGAGCAATAAAAGTCTGATTGTCTTAACAATACTATCAGTTTTATATGAGTTCCTCTTCCTTTACTAATAGTCATTTACGATAATTATTAACAGTGTGTCGCAATATTTTTCTTATCTTCAAGTTTAATTAGCACTCTAGGGGTAAGAATTATTATTAATATTGTTGTTCAATGTCATCGTTACTTTTTATTATAATTACCGCGTTATTTTTATTATTGTTATTATTATTCGCTATTTATCACTATTATTACTATGCGTTTATTATTCTTAACGTTACGGTATTTTCGTGTTTTACTCCTATATATATATACTATATATATAGTTCATTTATTACAATTATTAATGCGTCGCGATACCGCTATCTTTACGTTTTAATTATCTAGTATTCTCATCCACGTCTCAGATTTCACGGCCTCGTCGCGTCCGATGGTACGTACAATATATCTCGTGTAATTTACAAACGGGTCGGCATGTGTCGGCACGATAAAATGATAACAATGTCCCTCTCGGCTCTCATGCACACTCGGGGTCGGTGTGATGAAACGTTCATCCCCCGTCGACGTCCACGGCCGCGTTTTGCAACTCAATCTTTCGACTGTAGAATAACTTATTCGTTTTAGCGTTTAAATAACACATACACAACGTTGAGCAAAGATTTCGATTAAATCCGTTCGATCGCTCGAAGGGACTTGGAGAGATCTCCCATCGAGTCCCCGGAAATGTCCACTCGGCGACTGCGAGATGGGCGGCGCCTCGCCCTTCGCCGTCTCTCTCGATTACGTTTTAATCCCTATTCCTAATCGCGCTCCAACACACACGCGCAGCATCCTACCGAATTCCATCGATCCGCCATTGATCGCGCTCGTGATCCACAACATTCCAACAATGCCGACGAAATTCCGATTAATCGCGCGCGTACGAATACGTATATACTTTTTCGAACGCACAAAAGAACGTTGCACGCTCGGCCCTGTCGTTGCTTAAATAATCACATTTAAAGATATATCCACGTACAGCGAATTGTACTCAACCCGGTTCTCGGTCGGAGAGATATATCCGAGTTATCGGAATTTCGGTCATTTTCACGCAGTCTTTAATTCGCGCTGCTAAAAACAACGCGCGCGGAAATTTCTTGCTGTCCACTTACGGCTCTGGCGGCCTCGTTAAATCGTTACCGATACATTATACGTTAAATGAAATGTCAACAATTAATCGGAACGGAAGCGCGAGAGACGCACGACGTACACGCGTGCGTGCAGCTGAACGTACGTACGGTCTCGCGGTTTACAGTAGTATAACGACTGGAATTCGTCGGGCGCGCTATACATGTCCGCGACCGCAGATTGTCCACGGTTAAATCGTGCCACTGTTCTGAAAAGCGTCCACGCGTTCGGCGAATCGTACCCGGCTGATAGTCACGCATAAATATTACAAGTCTCAAGTGACGTTTGCGTGCGACCGAAATCAGCGAGTCGCGAAATGTTGGCAACGAGAGGACCGGGCGCGATTCACGTCCGCCCTTTGAACAAGCCCGAAGCTCCGTCGTCGGAACGCGTCGGAAAGCCGGCGACGCGACGACAATGGATAACAGTATAAACAGCGCGTAACAACGACAGTACATATTACAAAGACAGCGGGTTATACCGACAATAATAGCGACGTCATTGACAAGCCCTCGTGTCTCGCGGCGGCGAAAGCGCAGGTGGAAAAGAAAAAAGGAAGCACATCGTCAGGCCGACGTATTTTTCGCGCGGCACGAAAAAATGAGAGAGGATCGAAGAAAGTCCCTTTGTCTTATTTCGCCGGTTGGGCTTTTCGCTCGCGGTTCTCATGGTTTTCGCGCTCCGGCACCGCAACCGCACGCTGTCGTTGAATTATATATAATTCAATATTGCGCGAATCTGCATGGCTCTGCGAGTCGCATCCGTTTTCACGCCGGGATTCCCGTGTGGCGTACGTTTATTTATTTACAATTTACACACGCGATGCACATCGACGCACGGTTTGCGCGTACGTTCCCCCAGTTCGAGGAAACTGTATGCCCGCGGCAGTGATTTTTGACGCCGCGTTACGATCCACAGCGACTTCGACACGTCGAGTTCTTCCGTCTTGCTCGCGCCGGAAATCTTTCTGATCGCTGAATGACGTCGTCGAGCAGCCACGGGCGATGTGGCGATAACATCTTTGACGAAAGCTCCCCCGCCTTTGACGACCGACGAAACGCTCGCCGAGGAAATTCGAGGGGAAAATATTCGTGTATCGACGAGGATAAACAGCGCGCGACAAAGCGTGTCGTGTTTCGCGCGAGGAAACATTTTTGCGTCCACTTGAACGTCCCCTCGATCGTCTCCCGCTCCTGAGGAAGCGCGTAAAGGGGCTCGAAGGAGAGGATCGAGACGGCGTCGTGAGCGATATATCTTCTACCGCCGTTCTTCGACCATCGAAGCTCTGTCGCGGAAGGATGGTATCCTCGAAATATAGGCAGTTGGTGTCTTGGTCGAAATACTCTCTGTAATTGTTGGCGTCGGATTACAGGTTCTCGGCTCTCCTCGCGACTCGCGCGCCCCGATCGGCGGTACAAAAGAAAAAAAAGGTTCGTTTATTCCCTATTTCGGCAGTCTGTGCGTTTTGGTCGAGTTTGCTTCGATTAGCTCTAGAGCAGTTACCATCTTGGCGCTGAAACAGAGCGGCGCGTGGATTATCGCGCGCGTTTATATCTCCGTATCTCGAATGTGATCTCGGCGGAGAAACGTCGCGCGCGGCGATGCGGAAGAAGAAACGACGCTTGCTTCGCGGAATTTCGCTGCGCTTCCTTTCCGCGTCTCGCTTCTCGAGCGAACGTTTCGACGAACGGTGGAGAGGGATGAGCCCGAGTGGACGAAGAATCCACTTATTCCTGCTCAGGACCTGCGTTTGTTCCTCTCCTCTTCAAGCTGATTATACCCGGACTGCTTAAATTTAATCCCGGATGAAAGTTCTTGAATTAAAGCAAATCTAGTTTCCGTTGTGCCCTTTGGCCTCGTTATTTTCTCCGAGAAAGAGTTAATTGTCTTAAGTTGTTGTGACTGCTTTAAGAAGCCTTTAAGCCTTTACTTCAACGGAATATTATGTTTCGTCCCTCTCTATGTGGGGTTAGGTATAGGTAATTTATTTACTTGCAGCGCGAAGTTACAGCTCCATTCGAAGTTCCGTGGAAGCATAAGTAAATCAACCGTTAAGTAAATATGTCTTTCAAGCTAAAACCAACATCAAAACTATTGCGCTCGCGTTTATAATGGAGCTCTCTCATCATCCAAACGGTCATGTTGAGCAGTCATGCACGGCGGTTTACCTTAATCTCATATCTTCATTCAAAGCAACAAGAAACGAACAACAAATCTAATTAGATAGATGTATCATTTTTCTTTCTCATTTCTTGCCAACTCATTTTCGGAATAATTCCGAATTACGATCGCGGCGATTCGCATTGATGACTCCGAGGAAAGTAACCCCAGTCCACTTTTATCACATGTTCCTGTCGACATATAACTCGCAACGTTTCACCGACCAGATCTGAATCACGGCGGGGCGCGGCGCGGGCGCGACGCTCTGTCGGCACTGTTGGTCATTATTCTTGTTCACCGAAAATGTCCGGCGGTGCATTGCGCTCGGTGTCGCGATCGAACGCAATTGCGAGAGTCACTCGAAAAAGGGCGAAGAGTATCAAACGGGAATTATGCAAAAAGGCTTCTCTCGCGACGAAGCGATGGAAGAAGAATCACTTTGTCGACCTCTCCATCGTTGACGCTTCCCCGGCGTTTTCCCCACCGCACACCTTCGCCGCCGCGAAGGATACGATTCTTCGATAGTTCTCCGGGTAATTGGCGCGGGCGCGCACAAAGAGTCTCATAAAGTCGAAGGGTACTTACAGGAAGACATACGATAGTAATTTTCTGCTAAGTGTCCGCCTTGATCGACGCCTCGCCTCGTTAACGATCTACGTTCTCGAGAGAGAGAGAGCTTACGTTTGCGGTCTCAAAGATGCTCGTCGCGAAAGATTGCGCGAGAGGACGACGCTCAAAGATGCTTCATCTTAATTCGAAGACGCCCTTTCGAGGAACGAGCGAGGAATGACTCGTTTCGACCGTTTCATCGCTACACGATTATCGCAAATGAAACCCCTTCGCTCTTCGCTCTTCGCATACGACTGCTTCAATAAATGGAAATGTTTACGGCGTCTCTAAGGATAACGTAGCAATCGTTACACTTTACATATTAGATATAAAAGATTAGTTTCTATTCGAATAAAACTACTAAGAAAAATATGAAGGGAGACCTTTGATTATGAAACATACGTGCGAATCCTTAAAACGGAAACATTTCATATATAATAGTATATTTATATATATACAAATATTAATCTTCATTCGTTAATTGGAATTGTTTCTTACATCCTAGAGCGAAATTTCTCTTTTTTTTTTCAACGCCGCATTCCTCCCTCGTGCGAAAATGCCGCGCAAGTTATAGCTCTACCTGCTCTACAAAACATTCACGTGACAAAAACTTACACGATGTAATTACTGCGTTGGCGCACGTACTGTCGACATCAGTAACATTTTGTTCGCTTTATTATATTTAACCGCGATACAATCTCGTGCCGGAAGAGGAGCCAGACTTATGTGAGCATAACGCGGATTCGTTCGCGTATCATGAAACAAATTTACGAATTCCGAAAAGAAGTTCGGATTTCTCAGCGAGTGCCATGAAAAGCTCGGACTATATCCATATAAGCGTGTTATGTGGATGTCTCTCTTATTTTCATTTTATGGTTCTAGATTCTATCAATCTTTTTCCTAAGCTCATAAACAATCTATTACTATTCGTTCGTATGAGAGAGAATCGTAAATACTCCATCAAATTGAATACCGACGTTTGATTGTACAATATGATTAGAGCGACTTACTTCTCTTAAAAAACTGTATCAGCATATGAAAGTGGTGGATCGGGAAGAAAAAGAAATGACTATGAATATGTGTACGGAAATTTTCATAGATTTCCGAGCAATAAAAAAGTTTAGGTGGTTCGTCCATTAATTCTTCTCTTTAATTGTATATTGTATAAATTTGATAGGTGACGTATATAAATAAAAAAGAGCTATCACTGTAATAAAAGGTTGTCAAAGTAGTCAAAGAGAATTGCCGTCATTCTCTTCTTTTGACTAATTTAATAAGTTTTGTCATTTAATTAATAAGTTATATCACGAAAGAAATCGAAGAAAAGGAGTTTGTTACTTTAAGGGAACCTTTAATCGAATTGAAAGTATTTCTGATTACAACGTGCTCTGCTTAATGGTAGACAATTAAATAAGTTGTACTATCGATTTACTGAACGCGACGAAGTTATGAGCAAACGCGTCATTTAATGATGCAAAATGAAGCAAAAATATTGTAGCGGCGAAAATAAAAAATTTTTACATAGGTACATAAATAAAGTCGCAATTTTTTCTATTCTTCTCGTCCACTTATGTCTATGAACAGCTCGAGCTTTTCGATGTTCCATTTCTTCCTTTTCCTCAATTTTCTTCCCGCACACCTTTTCCCACGGAAAATATCACGAAAGTTTCCAATACGCCGTAAAATATTAGTGATAAATAATGTTCGACGAGCGAAGGCAAAACGCCAATCTCCATTATGACAACTCTTTTCTCCATTCCACACTTTTCAGATCACCCCGAGATCGGCCAGACAAGAATGCTTCGCGGAACTCTTTGAGCTTCTGATAATAAATGTTTGTTTCATTGAGCGTTTTGTGACTGTGGCCCACATTTTCTTTACGTGACGACTTCTCAATAACACATCTTTCTCTTCGTTAAGACATCTTTGACTTGTAAGATAATTCGACTAGCTACACGACCGATTAGATTTATCGCTAATTGTGTGTACGAAAAATTCAATTAAATAATCAAAAAGTCATATATATATTGAACTAAATATAAGCTGAAATTATATTCATAATGTGAGGACATATCGTCGCACATATTATAACTTTAAAGCAAATTTTATTTCCTTGTTTCTTTTCCTTGTGAAAATGTAAAAGAGAGAAATATTACAAAATAATTTTCCGAGAGAGTATTTCATTTAAATCGATTAGCTTTCGAAATCAGATTCAACCACGTCACACACAGTACATTAACAATAAGTCTGCAATGTCACGATATATTTAGAATTAATTGCAACATTTTGCATAGCACGCGCAAATTGTTATTGCAGCAAATATTAGTATACCAAATTTCTGTGGTTATTACTGACGAAAGATTATTGCAATTTTGCTAGCGCCGAATGTCCATTCTGGCTAATTGTTTCGCATTTTTATAAATCACCATCAATAATGATTCTATAGTAATTATTAGAATTATCCCCGGCCGTTTAATCCCGCAAAATGTTTAACTCGCTGAATTTCGCTGAAAAACGTTCCGTCGGCTACACCAATAACAAAAAAATGAGCTTTTATATTCCGCTGATTACCGCTTCAAACGTTTTTAAAAACCAGATTGTCGAATCGATGATTAAAAATAACCGCACGCACGTTCCGACAGTAAATATCTCTTCTACATGCGTGTGGGCCACAATCCAAAGAAGTCTACTTAAAATTACTTACGCGCGAAGTATATATATTCCTTATGATTTATTTATTCTACTTAACGACCTACTTCCTTGCGCGCACGTATATACACGAGTTTATACAATCTCTAATATTTTCACGTGATACAATATGCTATAATAATGCAATCCGACTGTTCGCGGATTGCGTGTGGGCTGCGAGAAAATAAGTGTTTCAAGGGTAGGAAGACGGGTTTTTTGCGCGATGCGCGAACGCGCCTGTTATTTCTGTATCCTCTCGTCGTCTCTCCCTCCGTTCACCCCGAGTGCGAACGGATGAATAAGATATACCGCGTTTGTAAGTTCGTTAAGCGCGCCGATATTAAAGCTCAATGATAGATGCATTCAGCGGCGGGAACGATCGCACGGCAATTGAATGTTATTGACATGTAGGTACCCCTACATACGACGAATGAGATTCGATAGCGATTCAATTGCTATTCAACCGTTGTCTCCTCTGAATGCACGCGTTGATGATCACAGCGCAATTTAACGCTGCACATGATCCGTCTGTTAAATAATATCGAGCTACCATACCGCGCCAGCACGTGTACAGAGTTAAGAGTGGTACAAAATTACTATCCGTTACTATTCATTTTTTTTCGGACTAACAGATTTCCCTTTTGGCCTCGTCCCTCTGGATGTTTTTTATCGAAAGAAATTTCGCCTTCGATCGCCTCCCCATTTACGTTACCGCGATATCATTTACTTGTTTGCGTTCCAAAGTTAAATGGTGAACAGCGAATCTGAGCCGCCTGGTGTACTTGATACTTCAAAAGTGTCGCGCCCCCGTCGTCTTGACTACCAGATTCCTCGGCGTAATCGCCCTCGGCGAAAATTTAATTGGGCGCCATTTTCAGTCCCTTAATTTTCAATAATTAAATATCTCGGTATAATCGAGTTGAAGTAAAGTTTTACTTCGAAGTAAGCGAAGAATGAGATCTTGTTATTTAGTTACGTTCCCCCTACAACTTCGAGAAAGCTCTCAAGCTTGTATCGTTTATAATTCGACTATTAATTAGCAATTACCTGATTTCTAATTTGACTGTCAACTGACCGTCAAACAAATGACTTTTTTTCGATTCGTATTCCAATGCGATTCAAAGCAGTCGATATCGCGAAATATAACGAGAGATGAAAAATCAATAAGAGGCAAATAAAATTTCGCGAAGCTGTGTGACCTATATCTTCTTCATCCGCTTATATATTACATACCCAGAGAGCATGCGCGCGGCAAACTCTGTACACATACGTAATACTCTCAGGCATTGCGAAAATGAAATTTGCGATGCAATTTCCTAAACGATCAAAGACAACTACGAGCGCTACCGTACTCATACATGCCCCCGTATTCTTCATTGATCCTGCGGACGAGATGACTCCACGTTCTATCTGTAAATCTAGGGATGCAAGAACACAGCAGAGACTTTGGAGCATGTCCAAACTGCATCACATTTGTAAAGATCCGGGCCGATGCACTTGCGGCGATTTTGCAAACAACAGAACGAAATGTATATGATCAAAGACAGAAATAAGTAGAAATAAAAATAACTTTAACTAAGCGACTAATCAATAACTAATAAAACTACAGTAAGAAATAGACCTGCTATAGAGTCTAATTTTTGAATCATAAATTCGCGTATACAGAATGATATTTACACCTTCATTATCGACATTATTCAAAGTCCTAACCTGCTATAATTTAGCGGCACAACATTCGATAAACAATCAAGTATGAAAAACCGTATCGATCGCGTTAAATTACAAAATTACCGACAGGTTCCATCATTACATTTTATCCGTAACTCTTTCCTCGCAATAAAGTTGGATTATATATTAAAATAATTTTATTAATCGAGACCTGTGCGTGAGCTCTCATCCCATTACACGAGCGAAACAGCGAGAATAAATCAAGCAAGAGAAAATAACGCGGAAGAGAAAATCCACGCAAAACGTAATCTCTGAAATTTCGGTCGGTCGCGGAGCACGAAATCAAAACTTACTTATCTAAGCCACGTACTCACGTCCGTCCGTTCGTTCGCTCGTTCGCTCGTTCGTTCGTTCGTCCGTTCGTTTACCTTGCACGCCCGTCCTAATTTTCCATCGCCGTTTGCACTACTAATGAATCACGTTTCTGCGAAAGGCTGAGGTGACTGAAAAATTCAATTATATCGGCGAGCTACGTTCCCGCTAAAGCGCGAGTGTAATGAAACTATCCTGAACGCGCGAAACGTGTAAAATGACAGAGGTAGCGGCGAACAACAAATAAAAACGGAAAATCACTGATTTCGAGGAGCAATCGCAATTATCTCGCGACCCGATTCGTTCCCCAACCTGATAGATAATGGCCTTGGTCGGCAATATATTGTCTTGCGATACAATTGTGATAATTGGCGTGTAGAAATATCTGTTAATTGTAACACACTTCCGTGCTTACAATACACAACGGGGTACATTCGATTTTGCTAAAATTTAAATGTCGCAGTCCTTTTTTGCAATTTTTCCGAAGCTGCATATTGCAATCAGAAAACGCTTCAAATTAAGACTCTATACGTTAAAGTTCATGTGAAATAAGAACATAAAGACATGACAAAAAATGAAATGAGAAAGCGATAATCGTCAGAAATGTTGGAGAAAGTCGCTCATTTGAAGCGACGCCTAATAAGTTACCAGGTAGAGCTTTCCGTCAAATCTCCAATCGTCGGAATTATCGAGAAACTCCGCGGGAACGTTTGTCTTGTCTCATTTCCGCACGTAAATCTTTCGTTACCTATATATTTTTCTTAACGCGGGAGTAGAGCGAGAGTAATAATTCGATTACAGGAAGACGCGTGATTGGGGCTTTCTGGCAGCGTTTACGGGGTGAAGTGATTTTGTGGAAGGAACGAAAAGGCGCTTCACTCTTCCGACACGTCGTCTACGCGTTTTGTTGACGATGACGAATGCGCGCGATCGATAGCGTTTTAATATTTATACGATTCCACGATTTACACGATCGAGTTATATAGCCTTTATGTAACTGTACACGATTCCCGCGTAGCGCGATCTATATAGGATCCGATAAAATAACGTAACGAAGAAAATGCCTCTGTGCGATAATTGCGCAAGATTGCGTTTCAAATAACTGCTCATCGTCGCTATTTGAATTCGCTCCTTTGACATTGCCGCAAATTGTGCAACAATGTACAACAATCGAGTAATTTAATACAATATTAACAATTCAGCTATGTAAATATCAACTCAATTCCAAGTTCGTTCGATTCCGATAGCCTTCAGTTACACAACTTTTATATAACTTTACAACAATCCAAACTCCCCGACCATTCAGGAGAGCTTAACGTGAAAGTGCTTGGCGTTCGTCATACACCTTTCGATAATACTTACAATTTATCGTAAATACCTACGCGCTTACAACTGCGTCAAGTCTCCAGCTTCTCCTTTTACAACAAGAATCTACGATAATAATAATCGAGCTTGCCTATCGCGCTAAAGTCGAGGCGACGCGATCGATCTGCGGATTTTCACGGGATTCGATTCAGCGCGCGACTCGCAATCGCGGATTTCCTGGTCCAGCAACGCCACGCTCTTCTTCTCGCTTCTATGTACACGTCGCTCATCGTCGTACGCGTTGTGGTCAATTATCACCGATTACGAGCGGCCTGTGTCTAACCGCGCTCTATAACTAACAATATATACCTCGTCGTCGTCGCTATACCATTGTCGCCATCATCCTCCGTTTCCTTTCTTCCGTTTCTTCTTCTCCTTCGTCGGGAAAGTCATTACGAGTGCATCGCAATTATACCGTTGGCTACGGTTATCGCTTGAGAGAATGACGGCGCGGCGGGATGGCTCGGGATGGCTCGCGAGCCGTAAAGGATGAGAAGCGAGGCATCTCATCCTGCTCCCCCCTATCCCCCCTAGATATATATATATATATATCGCGTGATAATCAATATTTATTTATTATCACCGATTACGGTCGTTGGCGCGCGCCTTTATCGGCTCATGTTCCAGCCACGCAGTATCGATCGACTTATGGCCGCAGACGAGGAATCGGATCGTTTTGCGTTTGCCTCTCTTCCCCTTTCTCCCCGCGTCACCATTTCCCTGCCCTTTCTCGCTTCGACCAATTTTCGATAACACAGGCCGCCACGAAAATGAGCTTTGCGTCGCTCGCGTGTGACAAACGCCGTTTCGACGTAACGCGCAACGCGGAGGCACCCGTAACGCTTTTCCCTTTCCCCACGATTCACTTCGATCGCGCGAACGCGTTCGTGCGTTCATAACAAATCAGCGTGGCACTGACGCAGCCCTAAAATACCCGGCTGCCAAAATAAATTCGCCGATTTGATGGCAATCGCGCGAACCACCGATATCAAATTCGGATAAAATGAAATCGCGGGGAGGAGATGACAAACGTTTGTCTGGTCCTGAGAGTCGAAACATTGATTGTACATACCAGAGGTGGTACAAATAACGATCTGTGTCGTATAACATAATTTTTTACCGTCCACGGAAAGGAAAGAACATTCTGATAAGAATTATTTTATCGCTGACGTCAAAAATAACGGGAAAGTATAGGACGGTAAATCCACAAAGTAATTTTAATTCTTGCGTTGCACGCGATGGATTATCCCTTTAATATTCCTTACAAAAAAGCGGAACCGATTTTTTTTTTTACAATTATTACGAACAGAGGAGACTTTAGAAATTACGTATATTCCATAATTAATCTCAATCAATCAATCTAATGCTTGCACATCGAAATACACGAATTAGACGAGAATAAATTGAACATTGAATGATCAATTACGTTCGCTTTGTCCGAAAATTAGTTTCTAGGGTCATCAGTCAGATAAGTTAAACAAACCGTCGTCATCGAAAATCGGTCGTTACGCGATTTGTCCCGATCTCCCCGCCAACGACACGTTATCGATAACACGTTACTTATCCCCCTCGCGGTTAACCGATCGCGAGAATGCCGGACATCAGCGATTTCACGGCCGCTTTGTCGACTCACCCGCCATTGTTCATCGCGCCACTCTCTTCTCCTCTCACCTCACCGATCACTCCTTCCGTTCTTTTCTTCTCTCCGCGCGCGGCATCTCGGTGCTGCGTGTTTCGTCCACCCTGTCGACGGCTGCCCTCATCCCTCCGTTGCCCTCATCCCACGCTGCTGCTCCGTTAATTAATTGCCAAGGTAGTCTGGCTGCCGCTTCCACGTTGGACGATATCAATCCTCTCAGCGATCAGTAAGAACTGACGCGATGATTATCGGAGCTTCCGCGCACCTCCTCGGTCCCTCATCCCCTTATCGCGCCACCTTCGTTTCGTCGAACTTAGCTTCCCCTCCCCCTGCCCCTCTCGTCACTTTGTTCTTCGTCCTCGCGAGCTGTCCTCTCGCTGTCACGGGAGAGTCCCAGCGCGCTAATCCGGCTCCTTCGATCGATTTGCCTAACTTCCTCCTCCCCCCCTCTCACCTCTCGCGTTTCCGCATCAGGACACGTGTATCTTGATCTGCTATCTGGCGATCTATATATGCGACAGCAACACCAAACCTCATGTTCCACCTGTCACAAGCATCGTCAACAACACCGCCCACCGCCCTTCGCGCGGTCCGGCGAGTGGAATGTCCCCCATATTCTTTCTCTTCCGCCCCCTTTTTCCCTCTCTCTCTCTCTCTCTCTTTCTCGCGGATTGTACAATTAATCAATTAGTGTTAGTTAATCTCTTTATACACCTATTATGCACATATATGAAATATATTATACCGTTACCTTTTACGTGAGCAAATAAATTGATTATTATATCGCCGGCGAGGGCCACGCGAGAGCACCCTACAGCCCCCCCTTTGGCCCTCGCCTCCCTCTCGTCTGCTTCTCGTCGGCGTATAAACAATGTGTGTACGTACGTGTGTGTACGCACGTATATGTGGATGCATGTATGTATTGTATGTATGTATATTTGCGTGTACACATGTATAGATAGAGAGTGCGTCCTTTCGTGTACCTACGGAGAGTACGGAGTTTGGTGTCAAGCGCGTGCGTGGGCGTGTGTGCGTGTGTGCCCGTGTACGTGTGTGCGCGGTCGCTCGTGTGTGTTTAATCTCCAGCGGCTCTAATTACGTCCTGTGTCTCTTTTTCCCCGTCCTCTCGTCTCTTCCATCACCGCTTTTCTCCCCCCCCCCCTCCCCGGCCCCAGAGCCTCTGCGCTTCTTTTCCCTCTCGTGTCCGGCGGAAAAACTATCCGAAACCGTGTCATCTTTAACTTCTGCTCGCGTTCTTATTCCCCGCCCGTGGTAGGGTAGGTGTATCCTCCTCGTATTTCGCGTTTCCCGCCGCGTCATTTCGGCTCCTGTTAACACTTTCTTCCTCTCCTCCCCCCCCGCTCGCCTCCCCGCTTCTTTCCGTGAGAGACGTCGGAACGCTCTCGACGAGATTACGTCGACCGATCGCGACGATGTGAGCGCATACACACACAAAAACACAAGCACGCACACACACACACACACACGCACGCACGCACGCACACATACACGTACACGTCGAAAGCCTTCCTGCGTCCCTCATCTCTGGATGTGTTCCTCTTTCTCTCCTTCTTCCTCTCGTCTTTTCGCGAATATACGTGGTCTGTATTGATCTGCGGGTGTACACGCGGCAAAAAGAAGAAATTAAACGCAGCGCCGCGATCGATGATGCAACTGCGATCGAGGAGAGGAAGCCGAAGAAGAGATTAATGGTGAATTACGATCCACCCACGACTGACGTTCGTGGCTCCGGACGAGCCAGCTTCAACCCACCCGTGCTTTATAAAATACGAGTAGAATGGAACTCTCTCCGTTTTATGACGATGAATGCACGGGGATAATTAATTAATTAATAAACGGCATTGCGCGCAGGAACGTACCTTTAATTCGCATCTTTATCTTTTTTGAGAATCCGTCGCTTTTTCAACATTGCGATTAATAATATAATTAATTGTATTCATCGCGCTTCGTCGATTTTAACGATGCAAATTAATAATCGTGAATTGCTCGGTTGAAACAATAACTATTATTGGGAAATACCTTCGTTCGCTGGAGAATCTTCTTCCGAAACAAATATCGATATCGTATCCACAAATCGACGTCGCTAATCTTTGTTCCGCGCGTTGCGAGGACTATCACAATTAATTATATTATCTGCGACATGATTATTTATTCGATCAATCATTGTCATGTAGTCAACTTTCGATGAGATTATAGATGCATATAAAATAAAATTTATCTCGGACGAGAATAAAAAAAGATCCGAAAAAGGCGACGAAATCTTTCAACATCACGTGGACGAGCTGGCTCGTGTATGAAACCACTTTCTGGCATGCTCAGCATACCCCTATCGTCATTATCCGTTCTATTCATCCGTCAAGTTATCGACTACCCTTTATCCCACGTACCGACGCTATTTATCCCGCTGTCGTTTCCCTTACAAGACGACTAAATAGATTAGATAGCGACCGCGTCTAAAATTGGCAGTTGTTCGCAAAATTGTTGCTCGATATTTATGCTTGTTCCTCGCGCGATTCTCTTTCGCCTTCTATCACCCCCTCTCCCCAGCTCCTTATTCACGATTTTTGGATAGCGCGCGTGACACGGCAAAAGTGAGCGCCTAGGACGCGATCTGTCCAGAGATCGCCATTAATCAATGACATTAATTATGGGACAAGCCGGCGAGTGGGCGCTACGCGCAAATTATTTTGCCAATCAATTATTCCGGATAGTCATGCCGCTCTCGTCAGGCGCTTGAATGCTGTCCAGGCCACCCGATACGTCGGAATAATCGATCAACTGGATAATTTGCTTCGATAATTGGCTGCTCGTGTAAATTACTCGAATGTCGGATCATTCTCGCGTCGGTAACGGCACATCGGTATCCGTATCGAGTGCCGATCGTTACCGCCGAGAGAAAAACGCCGATGATTCAACGAGGAATCGGTCGATAGATCGGCAGATTTCATAAATTTCTGACTATTTTTGTCAGACGAAAATTTAAAGGTAATATTGCATAACTTTGGGAACAGACTAGGTTTGAATGTAGATAAAAAATCTGGTAGCAGAAATCTGAGATGAGAAGAGATGTAGAGACTTGTTCAGATTACGTTAAAGGGATTTCCCTTCGCCGTGTCAACACGAATACGCGCGCGAAAAAAGTCTTTCCGCGCCATGCCATCCACGCGTATTCCGAAAAAATGGACGCGCGGATCTTCCCCAAAACACGTGTAAATATATAAATATGCCGCGTACGGGGGTCGACGTTGGTGCTAGGTACATGTATGTAAGTAATATGTATTATGCCAAAAACGTGTGCAATGTATACGTATGTATAGTGTGAATGCGTGTGTGTTACCTCGGTGTGTAACGCATCCTCCTCGCGCTGTAAACGTCTTCTTATATAAAATCGGCAGTTCGGGCAGTTCGACGTCTCGCCGCACGACTCTAGCCTTACGTATGAAACCAGATTTACAAAAATACGGTGCGCGTGTTTTTCGCGTATTTGGCACTTTTTCACCTCTCTCTCTCTCTCTCTCTCTCGCTCAACCTCTCGTTCTACCTCGCTCGCTCCTGTCATTCTCTTTCTCTCTCCCAATCTCTCCCTCTCGTTCCCTTTCACGCTCTGTTTCTGTCTCACACATACAGACACACGCGTACAGATGCGCGCGTTCTCGCCATCTCGTTCTGTCGCGAAAGCTCGCTCTACTACTCTCGTGTACCATGCAGTCGCACGCCCTTATCTTCATCCCAAAGGGGTAGTCGGACTAAAGTTCAACCGATCCGCCCTCTTCGAAAAGGGGAAACGGTAATCCCGCTTCCGCGGATTTACCCACGGATGGGTCACTCGTTCGTGACCCGCTTGTCCCATCGCATCCCCCTCACTTGCATGTCCATCCTTGGAGTCGTCCGGGACCGCGTGTCTCTGGCACCGGCAATCGAGAGAGGGTTTCTCTTCCACGTCGACGCGAAAATCGGCAGTTTCGATGATGGGCGGCCGCGGGGAACGGCAACGACATGCAGCGACGACGATAACGGCAACGACAGTGACGACGACAACGGCGGCGACGACGGCGACGACGGCGGCGGCAGCGGCAGCAACAGCGACGGCGACGACGGCGACGGCGACGGCAACAGCGACAGCGACGGTGACGACGACAACGACGGCGATGACAATGGCAACGACGGCGACGACGACGACGTGGATGACGCCGTCGACGATACCAACGATAGTTCGACCGCCGTTGTGGACGCGGCACCGAGCCGCGCGGGATCGTCGACTAGTCCTCCTCGGGGCCCATGCCCAACAGCATCATCTTCTTCTTGGCAATCTTGCTATACTTGATGTCGATCGGCTTTGTGGTGTCGTACAAGCTTGGCGCCTGGAAGATAATAAACGCCGTGCCGACCACGCAGGTAATCGTGAAGATCCAAAGGAAGATGCGATCGAGCACCATCGCGACGTATTTCCAGTCCTCCTCCACCTGGGAACAATCACAGAAGGAAACGTGCGTCGCGATTAATTACGTCAACTCCCGACGTAGCCAACACGTTATATCATAATAAAAAAACACAACACATGTATCTTTTTTATGCAATTTAAATGCCATTAAAAATTGTATTTTTTAACTGTAAACTATTCCACCTTTCGCCACACGATATACCTCCTTGACTTTACAAGTTAACGCGAGAATCAAGTCATGCACTTTCCGCCCATAATTTCAATGGTTTAGATTCTTTTATGGCACGCAACGAAAGAAATGCGCGTGCAAAAGTACAGATCTCATAAAAACAAGGAAATCTTCTGGATCGCGGGAGTCCCTCGCGCATGTTTAGTATCAACAACTCGGGCATATATCTGTTACCCGACTTACTGCGCGTTTGTATACGACGCTATAAAGATGCGTTTCTGTCTCACGTGATCCCGCTGAAACACCCTCTCGCGCGCGCGGATCCGAGAACACGGGAGAGAGAGAGACGATCGATCCCGCGCGCTAAGGGGATGTATTGACTTCCTTAGCTTCCAACTGCGACAAGAGAGGTGCCGGAGACGATAAAACAGTCACCCAATACTTTTATGATACTTCCACGAGGACAATGCACCGTGCCGTTATATAGAACTCGCTACCCACTTCTATCACCATTTCCTTCCCCTCGTATTTCTTTCCTTTTCTGCCCGTCGCGAAACCTGACGGGGAAACATCGCTCGTCTTGAGAGCACTTTTAGCGCGTGATCTCGCTTCGTAGGGTCTCGGCATCCGCTTAACCGCCGATGCTGAATAAACGACCAGCGCGCCGTGAGAAAACGGCTTCCAGGCGACGTCGGAATATAATTAAGGGCGATAAAAAGTTAACGCGGAAAAATCTTTAATTGTACACAACAAGTTGGAAATATATGTATTAGCTAAAAGAGTTAATTTAAAATTAATTGGTACAAATAAAAATAATATTTGATAAAAAATAACACCAATCTCTTTATATTAATATTTAACGTTCAATTATTTTGTTTTTTTTCGCAAGACCAGATTGTTTAGGACTGTTTAGAATATCGACCATCCCGTTTTCTATTTTATCCGTATAAAAGATGATCGTGTTCTCTTTTGTGATCATATTCGATTTCACGCAGCAGCATGGAATGGCATTATGTGGTTCTATCAAATCGAGCCAAAACTTGGCTACAACATCGGGATTGGCTGCTGCATCATACTTCACGTATATATATATATGCATCACACTCTACGTATATATATATTACTCTACGTAAATACATTTGCAAGCTCTATATATATATTATATGCGTTCCTAAGCATATATATGCTTAGAAATGCACGTATATGTGTTAGTATATGCTACATACATGGCATATGCATTTGCTATAGGCACTCACGCGCATTATTCTATATAGACTGCACTTAAAATAACACAGCTCTTTTGCAACATATAACTGCATAGATGTAAGAGAAATATTTTTCGGAATAATATGAGTATTATTCTGAAATAATATAAAGAAACGTGATACACCAAAAAGCACGTTTGCATTTTATAAAAAGTTTTATATTGAAACTTTTGTAAAGCGGACGTGAGATAAAATCAAATAACGTGAAAAATGAATTTTCCTATAGAACGCAGATTTTGGCGAGTTAGGTTCGACTAAATTTCTCCCGCATCGAATCTTAATATTGCAAAATGACATTTTCTAGTTCCGTTATACTACATACGCTCGTAAACGTATATTTGCCGCAAAACGGGTACATTTGGCAATGAGCGGTACTCTGCCGCAATGCGCTCTACTCCAGCGGTATACTTTTACTCGTATAAGTTACACGCGCGATATCAGGAATGATTTTAAGTGAAGCTTCATTGAGCTTGGCTTACCGCGGTACCAGGATATCCGAAGATCTATCTTGGCAAACTATACGTATCTGGAAATCAAGCCATATCCAGAACCACGCACTTCCAATTTAGCTAAACGACACGAATGGGGTGGCCCGAAACTTACGGAAACTGGACACAGAATCATTTCTCGTAAAGTTCAGTTTTTATTACAGGGAATATTGAATGTTTGATGATTCTCTGATTAAAAGTAAAAGAGAGAGAGAGAGAGAAGACGCTTCTTCTGGAATTCAAAAAAACTCTACAAAGAAAAATAAATATTTCTCTTGTTGAAAATTTGAAATTAATTTTTAATTCAAGACTGTTATAAAGATATTGCAGTTGTTCATACAAAAGTGAAAGAATGATAACGCTGTTCGACATTTCCATCAAGAGAAAATATTGATAACAAACTTCTCGAGAAACATGTTACAAGACCACTTTTCAACCATTCCGAGACACTCTGTAAATCGCGAGCCGTATGTATATTCCGTCGACGCTTTCATTCCAAAATTTCAAATGCGTTTTGTTTCACAAAGCGAGCTACGCAATGGTCAATATAAATGTAAGGATATCTCATTTTTATTGCATGCTCGGAGGAATTGTATAGTGAATGCGAGCGAAATAAAGTGTGAAAAGGCACAGCCGAAAAAGGGGGATCTCTCGCTTCTTCGATTTTACGAAGGAGATTTCAAAATCTCTGGAGTATACGCATTTGAGTCGGGTCGCGATACGCTCGGCGCTATAAAATCCGAAATACCGCAAGAAACCGATTCGCGATTCCACCTAAAATACGAGAATCTGGGTCACGTTGTACATACAAATCATACGTATAGAGTAATTTAGGGATAGTCACACATAAACTATACGATGTGCGACATTAATAAATATCATCACTACAAAAATCATTTTGCAATTTTCTTAGAAGCGCATTTATAAAAACTTTTAGTTGCAAAAAGTCAGAAATTAAATCGAATTTGAGACAAATACCGCATATACAAATTTGGATAATGCAAACTCGGCCACGTTAAACACTCCGCAAGTAATTTGATAGTTTTGCTCGTAAAAATGATCGAAGCGCATTTAAAACTTTTAGTTGCTCTCAACGTGGATCTCAATGAATTTATCTGTCGAGAACTCGCCGGGAAATCTCGCCAAGTTCTACGCTCTAATGGGGCTGTACGAATCAGAAGCTTAATACAGTTTAATCTAGCGTCACTTCCGACGCGATAAATAGACAAATGCAAATCTCTGTCAACTAATCCGCATTCCATCTTGTATAATGAGAGTCAATAATCCTCTTACGGCGTCACGCGGGCTCGCTGATAGCGAGAGATGGATCATCGCAATGACATTTCATTGCGTGCAGAAGCACAAAGGCAGTTGCGTATGATACCCGTGACGTTATTGTCATCCGCACATCACGGTGGTGACCGACGTACGTGTTACGATCGGAAACCGCCGTCGCCATCGTACCGGAATGCAGCGCAATAAAACGTGCAGTAATCCTCTTCCACAATAGCATTAAGCTCTGTGACACACAAATCACTCGTTCGTACGTATATCAAAGTTGCGTATATACCTAACGTTTTGCAAATCGCTATTTCCGATGGTTTTACGAATTGGTTGTAATTAAGATTTGCTACAAAATTATATCGAATAACTTGATTTCTTTCGCGCTTCGCAATCTATCGTTTTTTAAAGACATAATTTTGAAAACTTGAAAGACCTCCAACGAGGAAATTGTAGCACCTCGGCGAAAAGTTAAAGAAGCATATATTGTCTATAAATAAAACAACGTTACATAAAACTATCTTGCAATACAAAGAAAGTCTGCACAATAACATCAGCTGTGATTAAAAATTTGTTAGCTACGTTATATTTAAAATCCCGTTACGTTGCCGTCTAAGCAAGTTTGCTGGCCATCATAAACTTTCATAAACGTTTCTCTTTGCTTCATGCAGCTTAAAAGTTACGTGAAAAAGTGGGCGTTTGGTTTTAAGGTCAGACGTCACACCTTTAAAGGGCGAAAGGGCACGAATGGAGTGTATCGTTATTCATGTCTCTTGAGACAGCCTATACATCTATGAAGTTTCATACGAATTGATGGCTGCTTAGGCGAGGTGGTTTCTTGCAAGCAGTTTGTTTTTGAACGAACAATATTACACGAAAGGGGAACAACGCGATCGAAAATTCGGAAATGTTTCTTGCAAATTATGATTTAAAGATCGTCCCCGATTTTAAATATTTGCTCCGATGCGAAATTACTCGAGTTATCTTAGAGGAGATAAAACGCATGACATAACAAGCTATGAGGCTAATAGGTCCTATTATATATTCTATTAAGATCGAAATGTTATTCCCACGCGAGTGCTATTACTCCACTGCCCGCTGTCAAAGTGTTGATCGTTCTAAACACCGGGCGTGTTTGCACGAGCAGGCGATAAAAGCAGCGCCGCATGCGTTTATGTGTAAATCCGACTGTGTCAAACGCACCGGTCCCAATCCCTCTGGTGATAATTCGGAAATCGCGGTATCCCGAAATGCGTTTGAGGTAAAAGTGATCCATCGCGCGTATTCCCGTATTGTATCCCCGCTGATCTCTTAATCTCATAATCGATCCGCGTTTATACTAAAGCGACACAAAGCGCGAGTCAAATATACAATTAAGGTTTTTGGCTAATCATTATCAGTCATATCTGCAATGATACCGTCAATAGCGAGAAATCATGTGTGAATTATTTTTGCAGCTATACATGTCAAAATGGACTAGTTCTGTCGCATATTCGATATAGAATAGATTTTTGAAATATGCCGAAGATTACTTTTTTGATACGTAAATTAACAGCCATTCTTTCCAAGTTTTTTTTATAAAATTCAACTTGGTAAAAAAATATAGGACATGCGTCTATATAGATTTAATTACACAGCCATTTATTAGTGGGGATGAATCAAAAGGTAATTTTTGGCGCGTTTTAACGGTCCATCATATTTGAAAAAGAAAGACTATTCACATAATGCGGATATAAAAGTTCGCATAATTTTTCACCTTTTGACGTCATAATTCAATATAGGCAATATAGCTGCGACGAACGAGTGCGCGCAAGCATAATAGAACTGATTACGGCATATCCATTCTACACGCATTTCTTTCTTCGGTATCATCTCAACGATAACATTATCCTTGCAGATAACATTATCCCGAGCTCACGAGTAAACTGGCGAACATTAGAGATATATAAATGTCATACTTACGCCTTCGAACCTATCCTTGTTCTTGGCGTGCTGGGCGATGAAACGGGCGTCGTCGATGGTCTTCTCGATCTCGCGTACCAACGGCTTCTCGAAGGTGGGGCTGACGTCCTCGTGAGCGTATCCAGGGCTAGCTGGCCCAAAGAGGTCGTCGTCCGCCCCGGGCAGTGGCAGCGAGGGTAGGGGCTCCTCAAAGCAGGGTGCGATGGTGCCGACGGTGCCGACGGCGCCGAGGTCGTACCTCGTCGCCGGCGGTGGTAGACCGTGCGGCGGTACCTCGTACTCTCCGCTGAACCTCTTGCCGTAGTACGTGTCGTACTTATCAGTCTCTGGAACATGGAACACATCGGTGAGGATGCTCGGCTCAGGCGGCTTGCCGTTCGCCGCCTCGACATCGTCCTCGTCGTCCTCGTCGTCGTCGATGCCGTCGTCGTTGAGGCCACCCGTGCCGATCCCGGCGCCGTCCCCGTCCTGATCCTCGTCCTCGTAGTCGTTCTTCTTCGGCCGTTGGATCCAGAGGAAACGAGGCAGCACCTGGATGAACAGTATCCGCGTCCACTTGCCCATACGGTGGGTGACGGGCGAGCGGAAGTTCACGTTCAATATGGCTATCGTGACGACCACGGAC
Source organism: Temnothorax ravouxi (assembly GCA_030770255.1). Taxonomy (NCBI): domain Eukaryota; kingdom Metazoa; phylum Arthropoda; class Insecta; order Hymenoptera; family Formicidae; genus Temnothorax; species Temnothorax ravouxi. The sequence continues at coordinate 883,730 of JASTWP010004269.1, forward strand.
AAGGTCACCATCACCATCGTGAACAGCAGGTACTTGCCCAGGAGCGGCACCGTCAGCGACGTGGGCGGTATTATCTCGGCCAGCAGCAGGAAGAACACCGTCAACGAGAGGAGTATCGAGATTGACAGGGAGACCTTCTCGCCGCTGTCGCTCGGCAGGTAGAATACCAGCACCGACAGGAAGGATATACCCACGCACGGTATTATCAGATTCACCGTGTAGAAGAGGGTCTTGCGGCGCAGAGTGATGTTGAACACGATGTCGGGATAGGGCTCCTCGCAGCATATGTAGAACGCCTCGTTCCTCACGGCAGGCACTTTTAGGATGTCCCACTCGACGGAGATGTAATAGTCGGTCAGGTCGATCCCGACGTCGATTTGATTCGACTCCTCGGTCTGCAGAAGATGCTGCAGGTCGACCTGCGAACACAAGAAGGACGATCGTATGTGAATTTAATATCAAATATCTGAAATATCGTGTGTATACACACACATCGATATTAAAAACTAAATGCATATAAAGAGATTGTTTGCGGTCTCGGTAAAGTAAAGTAAATACGATCATAAATTCCACTCTCTGTGGCAGAATCGCAATGAATTCTTTTTAGCGTTTGGCTAATAATAATTATAGTTTTTCAAATAATTATTCCTGAAATAATTTCGCGGTGCGGAATGTTTCGCCATGTGTGAACTGCAACGTGGAATGTTTTGCTGTTTACATTTTCGAAATGTTTTCCGTGGTAATGTTTCAACATCGAGATTTCGTAGCTTTCAAACTTCGTTTAATGTTGGCATAATAAAATATATACCTTGCACGCAAATATACGTACTACGTATGAATATTTTATCTTAAAACACATTACCGCAAAATTCATGCGTATATTATTAAAATAAATTTATACTTTACATTAGCAAATATTTAGTACAAGCCTAGATATTTAGCACTGCATAAAATGTGAGTTCTACGAAATTTGCATATTGTACATCAGCCGAAAAATATTTTTTATCACTGCAACTGTTAATTACATCAGATAATAAAAGTTGAAATTATAAAATAAAATGTACACTATTTATGTAATATACTACAATAAAGAACTGAATTTTAAAGTTTTAGCTTGATTATTATTTCATAAATATTCCTTGCTTTCTTCTAACATTTAAAACTTTTCAAATATCATCATCTAAATTATAAAAAAAATTATAAAAATTAATTTTATAATTAAAATAATTATTATTATATGAGAGACACACCAAAAGCAGTTAACTGTTAATTTTATTTCAGTTTTATATAATATACTATACGTACTATATATAATATTATATACGTTCAAAACAAGAACTTAATAGTCTGAAATTGCAAGAAAAAAGTAATGATGATGACAAAGAGCAACATAATTTTTTATTAATTTTCTGATAAAGATTATAAAAACAACTTGAATTAAAAGATCATTAAATTAAATGATTCGTCTCCTATTCATTCTTTTCCTCTCTTCTCGTTTTATTAGATATATGTCATTATCATCGACAGAAATTATTTGTGTAGTAAGCAGTAATACATTTATATTAATCTAAATTCTAAAGTATATGATCGTAATCCGATGCATCTTCCTTGCGATAGCATTGCAATCAAGATTTGTAATCCAACAATCCAACTAATCTTCCGAATGAATCCCCGGCTTTCAAACCACGCGCCATTGAAACGATCTCGGAGGCCTAATCCAAAACTGCATTAGCTAAATCCAAATTGTTATTCCACTTCATCGCATTTGGCATCCTAATCCTCAACTACTCGGCAGTTCGATGCGGTACATAATCGAAATACGCCGACGAGAGATAAATCAGCCAACACAAGCGCTCCGAGTACCTAAAGATTGTTATCTTAGCGCGCGCTGTCTACTCGGTGCTCCGGATAATCGGCGTCCCGGAAGGAGTTGGACGGACGAGCGATAGCAGCAGCATGTGCGTAACATGGTTCTACATATGTAAACGCGTTAATGTACATGCTCCGTTAATTAACAATCTCCTAGAATGTAGATTAACGTGCCTAACTTTCACGAATTGAAATTGAGTTGTCATGTAAGATGGCAAGTAATATTCGATTATTGAATAAATACTGTAGTATTAATATTCTGACGAAGAAAAAGCGAAGACAAGAATATTTTCTGAGATATAATATCAACAATTTGCATCTGCATTGTTTCAAATGCTTTTATATATGAGAGATGACTAAGAAAAGAAAAAAACATATAAATGATTTCGCGTCGTTCGAATCTGAAGAAGACAATAGCTCGAAAGAGTCATTGTGGCTTAACTGCTCCGCCTTGGGATTTATGGGCTCTACGACTTTTGCACAAAGACATTTCTGATACAGACCCTCGCGATAAATAACATCTCGCGGTTGACTTTCAAGGGTGTGCCGTGGACATATATCCACTCGCACTCTAAAGCAATACAGGATGTTGGAACATCGGGCATTTTCTCTCATGTACAAATGCTAGGAGTTAAATTGGAGAATTTATTTTAACCGCTTATCGTACTAACTCAAGACACTAACAATTGTCTAGTAAAATTATTATAAGCTCGAAGGATATCGAGCATCTCAAAATAAATTAAAAACTTTGAATTGAATTTCGACGATGCAAATTTTATTTTTCATTTGATTCCAAGTGAATCTTATTCTAACTCTGAAGAGTTTAACCTGCGTTTTGATTGCTCATCACATATTTAATGAAAATTTGTAGTCTGATGTTATAAAATATCCAAAAGTTGTTGAAAGAAACTCGATTCAATTACAATTACAGAAATCCTATAACTAGCCGACTATAAAACACTCTTGTGTATCTATATGTTACGGGAGATTTTCTTGATCCGCTATGCAGTGTCGCCATCCAAATTCATTTCATCCTTCGGCACAGTCGATTCTCAAGATACGCGATTATTTAAAAAAAAAAAAGACAGAAAAAGCAGAAACGTGGAAAGGAAAAGAGAGCGAAAAGGAACGGAAGAAATTGGATACCTCTAATGGCCAGACGAGATAGAGGTTTTGGTTATCTCAAAGTCCTGTGAAATCCGAATAAGGTTTGGAGAGCCAAATCGCGACCGCCATTGGAGTTTCGCTGGATGATCCTCCCTGGACCACTTTCGAGATCTGTCGATAGTTCCATGAGCAATCGTTGTTCGTTCACTGCGCCTTCCGCGCGCATTTTCTCGTCGCGCTGCTTTAATCGGATTCGTTTCCTGATTTTTCAATCCTCCTTCGGAAGGGAATCAAGGTTTTCCCTTTTTAATTTCAGTTACAGAAGAAATCAATGTAACGACCTATTTCAACTTTTTCCAACGTCGTTAAACATTCCAGTTTTATAGAGTGGAATAAAGTTATGAACCGATTACATAAGCCATTATCGTCATTATTTTTCTAAAAATTGTATAATAATCCTTGAATAAAAAGAAATTAATAAGTTTTCTTTTAAAAAGCTACCGTGTTATATTTTCTATTGAAATATTTATCTCGAAAGAATTTAAAATTGGATTTTTATATCATATTTTAACGTAGCGTTGAATGTAATACTGATTTATATCGCTTCATAATGAAAGCATATTAGCGACGAATTATTATGTTGATTTATTGGCACCGTGAGTGATATGTAACCATTTAAATCGACGCGTAAAATTGACGGGAATATCGATTCAAACAGTATCGACTATTTTTCGCTGTCTGACGTAAATCGTGGCCTCTTAAATTTCAACCGTTCTATCCTTGATAACCCCGACATCTTTTTCGCGGTGGAAAATACGCCCGATACGCACGCAAGACATGCCGATAAGAGGAAATTGAAACCGAAGCGCGGAAACGGAAGCTATCCGCCGCGCAGGTGGATGTAGGGTTGATCACTGGCGGCACTGGTGTGTTTTCGAAGTGGCTAGCGGACGAACTTCTCTGTCGAAATGGCTTATCCTCGCACAGACGTGGGATTTATATCCACGTCTGTGCCGCTGTACAGCGGTAAAACTCTCGCAGACAGGCGGATTTGTCAGTGACGGATATATCCGTCAGGCGCGAGTGGAGTCTCCCGCCTGTCGGGCCGAGCGCGAAGGAAAACACGATGGACGAGACAAACAGGCGCCGCGAGTTGTAATCACCGAATTGTGACGTTTTATCGACGCTTCAACTGCTTTCTCTCTCTTCTTCTCTCTTACACACCACACATATACTTAGTTTCTGCTAAAATTAGAACTCGTGGAAAAGAATACCGTTGCAAAAAATGCGGCTCTTATTGCACAAATCGGAAATACGATCCCTTAAGTAATGCGGTAATTTTTAGATACTTTATAGAGCTATAAAGAATAAATTTTCCTACGTATTATACTGCAGTAATATAAGGAGGACAAATTAATTGAAAGCTGGAGAAAAAGAACAAAATAAAGATAAATATATAATTGATTAAAATTTATTCTATAGTTTATTTAATTTATTTGTTAAATAAAGAAAAAATATTCGTCTTTCTTACGGATGAACTAATAGTATTATTTGATGGTCAGATAAAGATGATTTGGCGGAATTGCACAATTAAGATAATATGCAATTAGTGGTTTGAGGGATACGAAGCGTTGCAGTTTTTAAGTATTCAATTTGCCGCACTAATGCGCGATTTTTCTACTTCTAATTAGCTGTCGGATAAAGTTATCCGAGAGATTACAGCTTTTCTGTTTCTCTCTAGAGCGTAATAAGACTAGAACAGTAAACAGAGAGATAAGGTTAGTTAATTTACGGGCAAAGTTAGCCGATGTTAAAGAAGTCGGCCTTAAACATTTCTTATAGATACTATTTAGATACTTGCGTCTAAATTGATCGACAATTTGATTGTTTTAGTTAAAAATATCCTTCAATTCTTCAACATTATAAAAAAAAATTGTTATACATAAATACCTAATAACAAATGATAGTAATACGTTAATAGTAATACTTTTGGAATGCATTGTATAATTTTATAAACGCGTATAAAACTTTATATATAAAATTTATGATTTAGTAATAAAAATATATAAAATCTGCCTTTCCATAACATGTGAATATGAGTGTAATTTAATGCAAACGACTGAACGTGTACTACATAACATTATTTAAATTACTTCTGCTTTGTATATCCAAAAGCTGTAGAATCTATTTCATAACAGGTGAATTTTTAATAATTAGAAAATACCGCTGAAAAAAGCATCCCTTTTACTTTTGAGAAAAATATGTATATGACATTCATTTATATTTGAACTCAAGATAAATTATCATAAAATATTCTACTTAAACTACCCTATCTCATGTTATACGTTAGAGATTGCGAGTTCCAAAGTTTTTTTATGATTATATCTATATTTATACTCGTGGTATAACTTAAGGAATAAAATTTAAATACGAAATATTTGACAGGCATAAATTTATGATCTCTACATAAAATAAAAATTCACAGTCATACTAATTAATTAATTCCAATCGTAATACTTACCGTATAACCATCGTAAGTCCACGAACCAAATTTCATAAAACAAGTCTGCTCGTCGAAGGGGAAGTATTCCACGTCGATCTCGCAAAATGATTTATAGATCGCCGGTGGTTTCCACACGACTTTCCCGGTGTGATGCAAAATCGCTTTAGTCATGATGGTCACCTCGTAATTACCATCGGCACTGGAAAACAAAATCCATAATTCTTGTAAATATATTTTGTCCATTAAACAACAGGTCTAAAAGATAAAATATCGCCAAAACATCCGAGCCTTGAATAACGTGTTCTCCCATTAGTTAAATACAATTTTGATATTTGCCGATTTATAACATCATCACGCATGTCGTACATATTTGTATGGCGCGATATAGTGCAGTCATACAAACGAGGCACATGTTAGCTTCACATTTTAACTTTTTCGAGCGATTATCTGCGATATGAATGCCTGTTCGACAAAAAATATTTCATATTAATATCGTTCCGTAACGAGAGTTAAACTTAATGCTCAATGGTGTAATTCCGCTCTAGATAAAATCGTTTTCCTAAATTCTCCCGTATTTCGCGAGACTTGCGTTTTCATGACGGAGAAGAAGCGCTGCAACGAATCTACAACGTCACAGCAGAAAGTTAAAAGCTTCCTGCCATATGTAAAGCTAATAGAAACGGTACCAATCGATACTCCGAAAGTCCGAATAAAGCGAAGCGACGCGACGCTTCAAATGTTATTGTGTGAAAATTTGACAAAGCGATGTACGCTTCGATGCGTACATTGAACGCGAAACAGCTGTACCATCTATCGTCCGCAACCATTTTTCTGCTATAGCAGAAAAAATTCTTCTAGAAATTAAGTTCGATCCTATTTTTCTCCTCTCTTTTCTCTCTTTCTCTCTTTATTTTATAAAAATTCGTATAAATATTTAGAAAGCTTCTCAGGACGTATCACTATCATATTTTTTAATTAATCATCGAACAACAGTTAATATACCAATACTCTTTTTAATTTTTTAAAAGAGAAGAAATAACTCTCACTTAATAAAAGCATGAAAACCGAAACTTCCTTCCTGATCTATATCTATGCGACCGACAATGAAATACTTTTCGCAAAATAATTCATGAAATATCAAATCCCTTTGCTCTTTATTTAATTTGATACTGATATAGTAAAAAAATTTACTTTTTTAAACTCTTAAGGAAGATAAGAATAAACTTCCTTATTTCTTGTTCTTCAAGATCCTTAATTAACAATTCCATGTTATTTCAATTCGTCAATGCTCCTAAATTCCGTAGGAAAGCACAGGAATAATCTTCACACTAAATCTAAACCAAAATTGAATCATCTAGCTGTTCCGCGCTGTCGGTGCGAGCTGGAAAACTTCGAGCGGAATTAACACGGAATGTCACGGTGAACTTACGGCGGGCGAGATATATGAAAATCCGTCAAATAAACGATACAGGTAGACGTCAGGGCGTTTTATGTTATTGCGCGAGACTGAAGAAACAGTGCTCGCGAGAGAAATATACTTATACTCGCCGAAGTAACTGCGCTCGCGGGAATTTCTAATACTGATATTCGCAGTGCCACGGCCGTACCGTCGCAGCTGTCGCTACTGCGACCGCACTTGTTGCACTATTTTCGGTCGGGGCCGGCCGTGGCATTCTTATTAGTTCGGCACGCCGGCTATTGCTGAATTCTGCTGTGCCATGTGTGTCGATCCACTTCGCGCCGCAGCCGCGCCGGTTCCGCGCGAATTCGTGAATTTTTCATTCGACGTCTCGTCGCTGCCGTGCGCATGTGACGACATTATCTCCGCGACTGACCTCCACCGAGTCGGAACGGGGAGGACTCTTTGACATATAGATTGTCGATCGGGGAAATAATTCATAATTTTAGGTATTGCAGTGTAACATCGTGGTGTATATACACGCTGTATAAATATCAGAGATAAGAACTGGATATTCTTTTATCTATGAAACTAAGAAAGTATTAGCGTCCGAAAATCTAAACTGACGAGACAGAATATTGCTTTTCATTATAATTTATCTGAAGAAATAAAAAAGTATAAATTTTTACAAATCTCAAAACAAAATGAAGACTCTAAGAATCTTTCTTAATAAATAAAAATTCAGCGTATTAAAAGAATTGAAATTTCGAGGAAACTAACGAACATTTTAGAGGAAATAACAATTTAAACATAATATAAGACTTTTACGTCAACTGTTCGTGAAAAGCGAACATTTGTTTGCAACAAAAGCTGCATATTGGATAAAGTTCGCGCGTCTGCAAATCCTATTATACAAGCTTCTGAGCTTTAATGTAGGTCTCCTGCACTTTGTGGTCATCCGATAATTATATTTCTGTTATCAAACTCTGTATAGAGAGAGGCGCGCGGAGCTAAAAATAAGGGCGACTCGCCGTAACTGTTACGGCTATAGTCTACAATGCACGTGCAGTATGCAGGCTGCAGCGAAAATTCTGGAATATAAGATCAACTTTCTACTTCAAAGCGATCATATCAGATGCATTGACATAATTTTTCGGTAGATTACATTGTGTGTCTACGTTCTATCCACATTTGTATACGTGACAATCAAGCTAGAAAATCAGAAAATCTTTTCTAATAAAAGTAACGCCATCATACATTTTTAAATCACGCATCGTATTTCTGTCATTACGACAATAATTCTTCGCGCTTCTACATTCGATTTCTTGCAGCTTTAAAAGATGTTAGATAATATAACAGACAATAACATAGAAAAGACAGTATTTCGCGGCTGTTCTCCGAGAATGTATCGCACAACGCCTCTATTAACCGCGTGCAGCCTCTAATTATCGGCCGATCAAACGA